>PVKV010012218.1:0-66744 GCA_004027835.1 Alouatta palliata | reverse complement strand
TTTTTTTTTTTTTTTTTTTTTTGAGACGGAGTTTTGCTCTTGTTGCCCAGGCTGGTGCAGTGGCGCGATCTCAGCTCACGGCAACCTCCGCCTCCTGGGTTTAAGCAATTCTCCTGCCTCAGCCTCCCACGTAGCTGGGACTACAGGCACGTGCCACCATGCCCAGCTAATTTTTGTATTTTTAGTAGAGACGGGGTTTCACCATGTTGACCAGGATTGTCTCGATCTCTTGACCTCGTGATCCACCCGCCTTGGCCTCCCAAAGTGCTGGGATTACAGGCGTGAGCCACCGAAATGTTCAATTTTTTAAAATCAAATTCTCAATAGAAAGGGTCACAGGAGTGCACAGACAGATCCTTCAGTGCAGGGCATGAGCGACATGGTGTAAGCTAGGAGCATCCCACAGGATGCTGGCATTTTATCAGGTTCCATATACTTGTGCTTGAGCTAAGGCATAGGTAGCAGATTTCTGCCTGCCTGAAAACATAGTCCTTCATCATCTTGATTCTTATTATGGCCCCTTCATGTCTGTTACAGCTCTGAAACTGACCAGCTGAAGCTGTTTTGGGCTGGAATTTTCCCTAGGCCATATGGAAGCACTTCCCTATAATCATGCTTTGTGTGAAAGAAATGTGGGAAATGAAGCCATGTCTCCCCCTGAGTGTGCATCACTGGAGCCTGCAGAATCCACACAGCTCCTACATCCACACCTTGCCAAGCATTATTTTGACCTTCTCTGATACTCACCCTGAGTCAGGATATGGCAATGAGATGCTGCTGGCACATCCCTGCACTGGAGAAAGTGCAAGGCTGCACACAGGATATCATTTCCATCATGCAGTGAGGCAGACATAAGGTGTAAGAGCCTGGAGCCAAAACCTTTGCTATGAGAAAAATCAGAAATTTATCCAGATACAACACACAAATTTCCTGTTCAGAGGGAGGAGGAGAGAGACGGAACTGACAACCGACATAAACAGCTTTGGATATTGGAAAAGGGTACTAGAGGCCACTCAGGTATTAAAGAGAGAAAGCTCTAAAAACAACAACAAAGAAGCAAACATATCTGTTTGGAGAGTCTTGACTTGGCAGTTAGGAACTCAGTTGTAGTTCCAAGTTTGTTCCTTATTTTGGTCTTGTCCACACCAGGGCACACACGTGTGAGGCAAGAAGACAAACTCGGCTTGTCTATTCCAAGCTTTTTGTCCGTTTTTACATGGCAGCCAAGTCTATTGATTGAGTGATACCTAAGGCCAACCAGGAACACCAGCATTTTGCTCAACTTTTGACAGTATGAAAATAAACACACCCTCTTATAAGGCATTTCTTGGTACTCCTTGCCTCTCCCACTAGTAAGCTTTGCAAGAGCAGTACCATGTCTATGGTGTTCACCATTTTATTCCTGGTGCTGGTGCAAAAACATCATAGGAGCTCAGTTAATGTTGAACAAATGAATGTGTGCCCTTTGCTGGAGATGATTCTGCTTCCTGTTACGATTTCAGTGGGACTAAATGATATTGTGCAATAGAACTGGACTGGAAGCCAAAGACTGGGGTGATAACCTCAGTTTGGCCTCTAACAATCTATCTTCTTAGGCAAGATACTTCACTTACTGGGACCTCAACTTTTTCATCTGCACAGTGAGCATGGACAATTTCTAAGACCTCTTCTAGCTCTGAAAATCTATTAAGTGTATGTGTAATTTGTTCCTTGTTTGAAAAATCAATAGATCTTAGGATTGAATGGAATTTAGAGAAACAAGTCCCAGGAACTTATATGAAGCCATTTTCTGAACTTTTAATGAAAGACTTGATAGTGATGGCTTGTCTTTAGTTTGATAGGGCCCAGGAAATTTTAGATACACCACCAGAGTGAGTTGGTGTGAAGTTTCTTCTTATGGCTCTTGAACTGCTGCTTGGTTGCCTTTTAATATGCTATTGTCACAACCTGCAAGAGAGAGTTTTAGTTTGTGCACTGACCCCCTCATTAGTATGTGAGTTCCTCAAGAACCTCGTGCACCTGACTCAGTACCTGGCACCCAGTACGTTTTCAGTAAAGGCCTGTTGACCTGACCTATGCGGAACTGAAGAGCCCACTTAGAGCAGCATCCCTATGGCAGCAGTCCCTGAGGAATGTGAATTAAAATCAGAAACAGCTTATTGGCAGACAATCACTGTAACACCTGGGATCACCCAGAAGACCTGGCATCTGCTGACCAGATGAAAGCACTGGGACAATTAGTGAAAATACTTATTGGGACAATAATAATAATAATAGTGGCCCCCAGAGTTTGTATGCTTATGCTGGATGTATTGTGGTGTATTTGTATGACATTATTTATTCTTAACCCTACAAAGTAGGTACTACTATACCCTCCCCATTTAACAAATGGAGAGATAGGCTCAGTGAAATTAAGCACCTTGGTCAAGGTCTCACAACTGGTGAGTGGTCGAGATGGTTCTGACTTTGAGTTCATGCTCTTAACCACCCTCCCAAACTGTCTTCCAAGGACAGCTAGATGAGCATGAGGTGAGAGGTATACCGAGGCCTAGAGTGATAGGAGAGAGAACAAAGGTAGCACAAAAATGGGGCCAGAGGGGAGCAAATGTTGCTTTAATCAACCTACTCCTTGTTTCCCCTTGGCAGAGCCCAGCTCCATGCTTCCTGACCCAGCATGCACATCAAGAGCACCTAGAGAACTTGTCCCATGTTCTGATCCTCAGGCCCCACCCTAGAATTTTAAGGAGTAAATCTGGGCAATTGTAGGTCGCCAGACTTCCCAGGTGGCCCTGGCACATGCTTTTGGTTAACCTCTTTGCTTTTCAGTGTCTGATGCCCCACTACAGTCAGAAGGCAGATGACCATCTTATCCTCACCAGCCTCCTGGTTTCTTAGATGCAGTTTAAAGGGCAGAAAATGAGAGTTACACTGCAATGCTAAAGAACATCTGGACAGATATTTGTTATTAGATGCTGTGGAACGTAGTCCCCTCTCCTGCATGCTGTTCCAAAGCTAGCCCTGCCAATGAGCACAGAAGCATACGTTATTAGGCAGTCTGCCTGTTACCATGGTATTTTGAGGTAAAGACAGTTTAGGTCAGTAAATAAACATCCCTCAGGTTGGGAGCAGATGTTTCTGCATACAGACTAAGGGCTGAAGATACTCATTTGCAGATTCAGCAATCAGAGACTTCAGTAATGTACCCTAACAGCTCAGGGCATGAGTCAGTTTTCAGCCGATTGTTCTCACCAAGGCAAAGCTCTGCTGTGTTGCTTCCTTACTTTGTAAAAAAAATTGCTGTTAATTTCCTACATCTGCTTTTTCTACTTTTGCTTACTGACATATTTCATTTTTCTCAGCCCCATTTGCAAAATAGTGTATAGACCGTCCTCCAGCTGCAGAATCAGTGTTGCCACCCATTGACTTCTCCTTTTCTCACCTTCCAAAATCCCCTGCTGCTCCTGTGGAATGACAGATGAGCTTGAAGCAAACCTTGCTATCCTACTTTTGAAAAGTTGTGCAGACCCTGTTCTGCACAATGCCACACTAGGTTAACTCTTTTTTTTTTTTTAAGGTAAAGTTTTGCTCTTGTTGCCCAGGCTGGAGTGCAGTGGTGCAATCTCGACTCACTGCAGCCTCTACCTCCCAGGTTCAAGCAATTCTCCTGCCTCAGCCTCCTGAATAGCTGGGATTACAAGCACACACCACCATGCCTGGTTAATTTTGTATTTTTAATAGAGATGCGATTTCACCATGTTGGTCAGCTGGTCTTGAACTCCTGATCTCAGGTGATCCACCAGTGTCAGCCTCCCAAAGTGCTAGGATTACAGGAGTGAGCCACCACACTCTACCTAGGTAACTCTTTTTAGTCTAAGTGATGTCAAATAGTTATGGGTGTGTCAGGGCATTAAAAAACACTTTTTTTTTTCAGTTTACAAAATGTTTTCACAACATTATCTCATTTTAAAGAAATGCATTCCTTAAAAAGAATGCCTATTTATTGCAATTTTCTATAGGGTTCAAATTATTAGTATTAGCATGTATTTAGATGCTTCTTTTTAAAAACTACTTTATACTTTGGGAATGGTCTGTGTGTGTTTGTGTGTGTGTGTGTGTGTGCGCACATTTGTGTGTTTGAATCTAAATAGCAGAAGGAGAAAATAAATGCAGGTTCTAGAAAAGTAACATGAATAATACTTGACAGAAAATTTTGTTCAGGAAAAAAAAATAACCAACTAAAAAAACACACACCAAAAAAAACAAAAACAAAAACCAAGAATAGAAAAGTGGGGATGAGTTTGTCAAAGTGAGAGTCTCTAAGACATCCTTTTCCTTGTTTACCTTGGAATGTATATATTTAGGTTGATGTAGTTCTGGTTGAACTTTATAGTGAAAATAAATGATCTGATATAAATTACAGTCCTTCTGGGTTGAAACTGATGTTTATTGATTAGTTAATATCGTGTGGACAATTTATTTCCTGTACGTCTTGCTACTTAGCAAAGCTGTGATATCCAACAGGAAATGAGACATAGAAAAATATGATGGAACAGCTGGACTTGAGCATTTATGTGTGGGAGGGAAACTCAGTGAATCTTAGGTCAGTCCAGTGATTGCAAAATCAAACAAGTGAAACCCATAAAATGAAACTCTATGTGATGGGTAAGTTTGAGTTTATACAGCATCACTTGATCTCATAGTAGAAGGGTTTGAAGTGTAGTTTTGGGTTCTGCTCCTGGTTCTAATGCATAGGAACTCTGTGATCTTGGGCAAGTCACTTTAACCTTGTAAAAGTTTAATTGTCTTAATTGTAGAAATGAGTTTTCATTAGAATGAGTGAGGTAATTCATCGCAAGTTCCTTAGCATGGTGCCTGGGGGCATAGCAAGTGCTCAACATGGTTTTAATAATAACTTACACTTACCCAACCCCTAATTGGTACCAGGTTCTTTTCTAAGCCCTTTGCATATATTACCTTATTGAACACTCACAACAACCCCTTGGAACAGGTATTCCTATTATCTTCACTTTACAGACGTAACTGAGGCACAGAGAGAGAAAGTAACTTGCCCAAGGTCACACAGCAAGTGGCAGTGCTGGTATTCCAACCCAGATTGTCTGGCTCCAGAATCTGTGATTGTAACCACTATACCATATTGCCTCTCCCAGTAATTTGTAGAGTAAAAATAATGCAAATGGCATTTAAAGAGTAACAAGAAGGAGCTCTGGTGGATGGCACAGTGAATAACAGTATCAAGAATCTCTTACCACCAAATTCAATGAGACAGTTTTGGAATAATTCCAGACAATGAATGTGATCATCAGGAGCCAGTTACCACCATCAACAAAAAATCTAGGTGTCCCAGACATGAGCCTACTGTTAGTGACACCATAGGATGGGACAGAGAGGAATCCTTTTCTCTCCATCTTACATGTTTTCTTTTTTTAATGAGACACAGTCATCTAGGCTAAATGCAGTGTTATAATCATGGCTCACTGCTGCCTCGACCTCCTGGGTTCAAGGAATCCTCCTGCCTCAGCCTCTTAAGTAGCTGGGACTGCAGGCATGTACCAACACGCCTGGCTAATTTTTCAATTTTTTTGAGACAAGATCTCACTATGTTGCCCAGGTAGATCTCAAACTGCTAACCTCAAGTGATCTCCTGCCTTAGCCTCCCAAAGTCCTGGGATTATACAGGCATGAGCCACCATGCCCGGCCACCATCCAATATGTTTTCAATAATTGGCTTCTGCACCATTTACAGAGTATAGGATTTCAAAGGAGGCTTAGAATCAGACCTGCTTGGCAATGCCATCTGCATTCTTCTGACAGGAGGTTTCAGGCAGTCTATACTGAGCTTGTGCTGAACCACAGGCAGCAGCCTGCTCTTTCTTACTGTACTTACAATTACTTCCTCTCTCCATCATTGTCTTCAGCCCCAGGTCTACCTCCAGACCCAGGGGGGGCCTTTACCAGGAGGCCATTTGTCTTTGATGTTTCAATGGTCAATTCCGAAAGGCAAAATAAAGAAAGTATGGGTAGTAGTCTTTGTGTCAGTACAAGTAGAATTTCAAGCAAGAATACCAAATGAATACTTTGTTGATAATCAGAAAACAAATAGTTTAAATAATTTGTGAACCAAATACCATTACATCAAAGTATGTAAAGAAAAATCTCCTGTAGTTATGTAAGAAGAAATTGAAGTCAGTAGAACTTCGGAGAGACTTTAATACATTGAAGTGAGTGAAAATTACATGTAGAATCTGCACAATATAATTACTAATGTTACTTTAATAGGTAACAGAGCATTGCATGGTGAGGGAATATACCCTCTTTTCAAACATTTATGCACCATTTATTACCAAAACTGATTCTGTGCAAGGCTCCAAGGAAGATTAGGAAAAAAAAAAAAAAAAAAAGAACCCCAGTAAAACAGAAACCATCAGAAGAGACCTCGCCCTGCAGCTGCACCCATCGATTCCCTGCTTCCTCCCGCTACAGAGGCACAAGTGTCTGTCTTCCTTTCCAAGACTAATTAATCCCTCCATCTGTGCTCTGCATTCCAGCTCCCTCTGTGTCCTCAGAGAACTCACTCCACCCATCATCCCCTCTCTTTCTTTTATCTTCTTTCACTCTTTCTTTCCTATCAGGGCTAATATGACCAGCACATCTCTCTCATCTTAAATAAAAGTGTAATTTTAAAAATGTCTATGTATATACATATACGTGTATGAATATATATATATGTATGTATATGGGTGTATAATATTTATATATAAAATATTTTTAAATTATGTATGTATAGAACACTCTTTTAAACATAATCACGTCTCTAGCTACCACCCTAATATTTAACCTACTCTTTACTGCCAAGTCTTGAAAAAAACTGTTTACACTTGCTGACTCTAATTTTGCATCATCATATATTCCTCGGATCACAGCTTCCTCTGCCAGCTACTTGATTAAAACTGCTTTGACAGAGCACATTAACAGTCTCTTTACTGCTCATCTAACAGCCACTTTTAAGCCCTTATCTGCCGAGCTCTTAGTACTCCTGGTCCCTCCCTCCTTAAAATCCTCTGCCTCACAGGATTCTCACTTCATTTCTGGTCAGATCTAGAACTGGGCCATCTCCTACAGGACAGTGAAGAAATGCTGAGAAGTTTGTGACTACGGACCAGTCCTCCCTTTCTGCCCTTTATGACCTTGAGTTTTCCGTCTCTATGCCCTGTACCCATGCTGCTCAAAACGTGGCTCACAGTCTAGCAGCATCAGCATCACCTGGGAGGCTGCTGGTCAGGTACATTCTTGGGCTCCACCCTAAACTGCTGGTTCTGAATTTCTGTGGGTGGGGCAGGCAGGCATCTGTGTTTTAACAAGTTTTCTAGATGATTCATATTTAGATAAAACGTTTGGGAGGTACTCTCCTATCAGCATATAACAGATACTTCTACAAATGTATCACACTTTACTGGAGGGTTACAGAAATGAAAGGAAATTCCAGTTTAGAAGATCCTTATAGGATGCTCCTTGTTCCTAGCTTTGCCTAGGTGCGCTGCAGTGTACTTTCTCTCCAAGAGTAATATAGTAGGCAGCTCCACCCAGAAGAACATTTTCCTCAAGTTTAAGCCTTTTTGTCTAAAATCAACTGCAAGGGGGTTTGATTTGCAAGTTTTCACTAAAGTATGTAATTATCAATGGGGCGATGGTTGGAATATACACATATACGCACACACACCCTTAGACAAATGCTCCCCCAAGACACTTCAGCTTACATTCACAAAGATTTTGCAAGAGAGTGCTAAGCACAAGCAATCTGCCCATGTAGGTTTTCTTCAGTTCAGTAAAGCTTTCTAATTTATATGTATTTTCAAAACAATTTTTATTACATATATAATATGCTGTATATTTATTGTAAAAAATCCGGAATATCTAGGCAAGGAAATTGACAAACATATCATGTAATCAATCACACTGCCAAGAGATTACACCTATTACACCTGTTATCATACTAGTGTGTATCCTTCCTGGGGTGAGGGTGAAGTGCATAATATATATTGATAATTTATTTTGTAAAATTAAGACATGCTTTTTGTAAAAACTTCCAATGGCACAGAAGGATATAAAATGGAAAGTAAAAGTCATCCTCTACCATCCACAAACTCCTTACCAGTTCCATTTTTAAAGGTCTAAGCAGTATGAATGATTGCTTCCATTAAGATATTTGCGGGCCGGGCGTGGTGGCTCACGCCTGTAATCCCAACACTTTGGGAGGCCGAGGCGGGCGGATCACAAGGTCAAGAGATCGAGACCATCCTGGTCAACATGGTGAAACCCCATCTCTACTAAAAATACAAAAAACTTAGCTGGGTGTGGTGGCGCGCGCCTGTAGTCTCAGCTGCTCGGGAGGCTGAGGCAGGAGAATTGCTTGAACCCTGGCGGCGGAGGTTGCAGTGAGCCGAGGTCGCGCCACTGCACTCCAACCTGGTGCCTGGTGACGGAGTGAGACTCTGTCTCAAAAAAAAAAAAAAAGATATTTGCTATGGATGTGTATGTGTGTAACTTTCCATACAAACATGTATGCTTTTGAGAAATATACAGAATTGATCATTAGGTATAAATTTTTTTTACAATTCACTTTTATTCACTGAGGTTTTTTGCCTATCAGTTCTCAAAAGTTGGCTTGTTTTTTTGTTTGTTTGTTTTTGAGATGGAGTCTTGCTCTGTCACTCAGGCTGGTATTTAGTGGTGTGATCTCGGCTCACTGCAACTTCTGACTCCCGGGTTCAAGCGATTCTTGTGCCTCAGCCTCCTAAGTAGCTGGGATTACAGGTGCCAGCCACCATGCCCAGCTAATTTTTTGACCTTTTTAGTAGAGACAGGGTTTCACCGTGTTGGCCAGGGTGGTCTCAAACTTCTGACCTCAAGTGATCCACTCGCCTCAGCCTCGCAAAGTGCTGGGATTATAGGCGTGATCCACTGTCCAGCTGGCTTGTTTTTTAACTGGTAATATAAGAGGATGTTACATAATTTATTTAACCAAACCCATATCAATGAGGATTTAGATTTTTTCTCAGTGTTGCAACATCTTTGCAAATTTGTGCAAGCATATCTTTATGTGCTTTTAGTTCTCTAAGATAATTTCTCTTCTATGTTTTCATAGTCTTCTTGACATTTTGATTTTTCTGTGAACTAGCTTTTCAAGTGTTTGAACAATTTTGCTGCAAATTTATGTTTTTTTCTTATTGATTTGTAAACATTCTGGATATTAAGAAAAGAATCTTTGCCTATAAATATAATTTTCCTTCTTTGGTATTTAATTTTCTTTAATTTTTATTTCAAATGAATTAATATTTTCCTTTGATTTTCTCAAGACTTTTTTTATGTTTTGAGAGAGAGATTTAAATGTTCTTTTTGTAAGCTGTACCCCCCCCCCACCTTTTTTTCTTTTTTTGAGATGGAGTCTTGCTCTGTTGCCCAGACTGGAGTGCAGTGGTGCAATCTCAGCTCACTGCAACCTCTGCCTCCTGGGTTCAAGTGATTCTCCAGCCTCAGCCTCCTGAGTAGCTGGGATTACAGGCACCTGCCACCATGCCCAGCTAAATTTTGTATTTTTTAATAGAGATGGGATTTCACCATGTTGGCCAGGCTGGTCTTGAACTCCTGACCTCAGGTGATCCACCTGCCTCAGCGTCCCAAAGTGCTAGGATTACAGGCGTGAGCCACCACACCCAGCCAGTTGTGCCCATTTTTTAAAAGTTCATTCCAACATTTTCCATCTGTTTTCTAGCCATTGCAAATGGGGGCATTTTGTTCCATTATTTTTCTAAATGATTATTCTTGATATTTCTAATATCTAATTTTTTAAATATTAATTTCTTCTTGATTTCTTATGCTTAGACTATTTTTTCTTCCCTAATTATGTTGGCTAATCTTTTAAAAACTCTTAAGTTGTATAGTGGTAACTGGTATCCCATTATTTTCCCAGTTAAACAGCAGTGTTTTTAATGTTTAAGCATTAAGCCTATTAATCATGATACTTGCATTTATAAATGATGTTACAAACATTTACTTTATTATACATACATAATTTTTATCAGGAATAATGACTGAATTTTACTAAATGCTAGAAACTTACTTGAGGTGATCAGACTTTTCTGCTTTGTCTATTAACATGGTAAATTACATTAGTAGGTTTCCTAATTAAGAACAACATTTGCATTTCTTGAGTAAACTCCATTTGGATATAGTCCATAATTATTCAAGTTTACTATTAAATTTTCTTTTCAAATATTTTATTTAGGAATTTGGTATCAGATAGATGTTAGTGACATTGGAATGTGGTTTTATCCCCAAAATTGTACTGTGTAAAATTTTTAAGCATACATAAAAGTTGATAAAATACTACTACTGTACATTTTTTCATCTAGATTCAATAATTACTTATATTTTGCTACATTGGTTCATTATCCCTATCATTTTATCTCTATCTATTCATCTATCTAATCTATCTATCTATCTTATTCCTCTATCCAACTAGCTAGCTGAGCCTTGTTAATTTACAGACATCACAACACTTACTTGTAAATATTAATATTTTAGCATGACTCTCCAAAAACTTAGGATCTTCTCTATAACATTATCTCACTAGTACACCTAAAAATTGTAATTACTAAATATTATCTAATTTCCAATTCATATTAAAATTTCTCCTTTTATAATTGTTTTTCCCCTTGAACTGGTCAAGGCTCACTCATGGCTTTTAGCTTTTCTATCTCTTTAGTCTCTTTTATTTAGTGCACTTATTTTTTCATGGTATTGAGTTTTTAAAGAGTTCATTCCAGTTGTATTGTAGGATGTCCCATATTCTGGATTTGTCTGAGCTTTTTCCATTTAATTTGTTGATCTCCCTCACATAATTCCTGTGAATTGATCAGGAAGTTCTGAGGCTTGATTAGAATTGTATTGAACATTTGTGGCAGCAGCACATCAAAACTGATGCATGATTATGTTGCATCATATCAGGAAACTCATGATGTCACCTTGACCCAGTATTACTTGCACAGGTGGTGAACTACACATACTCTGTTGTGTAGATCCATGTTTCCCTGTAAGAAATCTGCAGAGTGATACCTTGACAAGGTGTAAATACTCTGTCTTACAACAGTCTTTCACTCCATTGCTTTAGTGTACATTGATGGTCCTTGCCTGAAACAGTACTTAACACAGAAAGTTGCAAATGGCGATTTTCTGATGCTGTCATTCCTTCTACACTCATTCTTCTGTTTTTAAAAAAAAGTTTCTGTTTTTTAATTTCTCACTCTGTTTTCAGAGATTTTTATTCAATGTTTTATAATATTACCAACAGTGTTCTTTTTGGGTTTCAAATTGTCCAAATGTAGCCAGTGGGAGCACTTTAAACTGACTTCTTTTATCATAATTCTGTTGAATTTTAGACACTGCCTTGGTTTCTAGAGCAACAGGTATTCCAAGCCCACCTTGAGTTTTCCCTACTTCAGACCTGGAATTACCTGGTTTTTCATGGAGACTTGATTATTTTTAGTGGGCTCTGTGTGTGTGTGTGTGTGTGTTACTTACTTCTTTACTTCCTGCTGTAGGTTACCCAGAGATGAGAGCTTAGGACCTTCTCAAGTCTTTTCTGGGCATGCACAAAACTCTGGCATGTGCAGAGCCCCATATAGACTTGTGGTCTTCTAAATTTTCAGGAATATATTGGAGCTTTTCAAAACCACCTGTGGACATCTCATTCCCAGCTTTTTGGTTAGCTTACTGTTTTCCCCAGTTGTTATCCACTACCTCATGCAGCCTCAATGTTAAACAAGTATCTCTGATTGTTCTGGACAAATACTTGCTGGGAAAAAGCTGTTTACACTGGGCAAACTCCCAGTTAGGTAAGATAAAGACAGCTTCGTGAGTGAAGACTTCCAGGGAACCACTACGCAGGTCAAATAATTGGGAATTGGGCATTGAAGGAGCTCCAAACCCATTTTCCCTTGCAGAGTCTGCCAGGCTGCTGGTTTGTACTGTGACTATGGGCTGTTGTTTTCAAGGTTACCATGGAGGTAGAGAAAGGAGAGATGAGAATAGGCAGCTTACCATGCCACAAAGCTCAATGTTCTTACTGAGCACTTTCCTTGAATAATTACTGCTCAGATTGTTATAAGCCTTTGGTTAATTTCCACAGTTTTACATATGTTGGTTCTGACCATTTTTGCTGGTGTTTTTATTGATTTTATGGAGGAGAGGATTTTTCAGAAGTCTTTACTCCATCATGTTTGCTTGTTTGTTCAAATTAGTCTCCACAAAAAATTCAAAAATTAGCCAGGCATGCTGGCACACACCTGTAGCCCCAGCTACTCAGGAGGCTGAGTTGGGAGGATGGCTTAAGCCCAGGTGGTAGAGGTTACAGTGAGCCTAGATCAGGCCACTGCCCTTCAGCTGGGTGACAGAGTGAGATTCTCTCAAAAAACAAAACAAAACAAACAAATGAAAGCAATAAAGCATGATGAATGCATTAATCTTTTCTTTATTTACCAGTTTTCAAAACGATGAGCTGGTTGCTAGCATCCTTTAAATGACTGATGTTGTAGTATGCGTCATTTTCTTTCCTTTTTTTTTTTTTTTTTTTGAGGCAAGCTCTCGCTGTGTTACCCAGGCTGGAGTACAGCGGGTCGATCATGGCTCATTGCAGCTTCAACCTCCTGGGCTCAAGCAATCCTCCCACCCCAGTCTCCCAAGTAGCTGGGACTACAGGCACATGCCATCATACCCACCTAATTTTATAAATTTTTTTTGTAGTGACAAGGTTTCCCTATGTTGCCCAGGCTGCTCTCAAACTCCTGGGCTCAAGCCATCCTCCTGCCTTGGCCTCTCAAAGTGCTGAGACTACAGATGTGAGCCACCGTGCTTGGCCCCCTCCTTTTTTTAAAAAAAGCTAAATTAATATTCCATTGTAGGTATATACCAAAAAACATCTGTGAGGACCAAGATTTCCAGTAGGTAATTGTCTAGGCCAAGGATCACGAAATCTTTTCTGTGAAAGGCCAGATAGCACAGTAAATATTTTAGGCTTACTGAGCTGTACGGTCTTCATTACCGTGACTCAATTCTGCTTTCGTAGAGCAAAAACAGCATTATCCATTCATCCATGGATAGATACTTGGGTTGTTTCTTCTTTTTGCCTGTTGTGAATAATGCTGCCATGATCGTGAATGTACCAATATCTGTTTGTGTCCCTGCTTTCAATTCTTTTGGGTATATTCCCAAAGGCGGAATTGCTGGATCATATGGTAAGTCTATGTTTAATTTCTTGAGGAATTGCCATACTATTTTCAGTAGTAGTTGTACCATTTAAAATTTTCACCATCAGTTCACAAGGGTTCCAGTTTCTCCAAATACTCACGAATGCTTGTTATTTTCTGCTTGTTTTTTCTTTGTTTGTTTTGTATAATTGTCATCCTGATGGGTGTGAGGTGGTACCTGACTGTGGTTTTGATTTTCATTTCCCTAGCAATTATTGATATTGAGCATATTCATGTGCTTATTGGCCATTTGTATAGCTGTTTTGGAGATATCAGAGTTTCTTATTCCTTTTTACTGAATGGGTTGCTCTTTGTCGCTGTTGAGTTGTAAGCATTCTTTATATAGTCTAGAAAGTAATCCCTTTCCAAGGTGTAATTTGCAAATGCTTTCTCCCATTCTGTGGGTTGCCTCTTCACTCTGTTCATAGTGTTTTTTCGTTCACAAAGGTTTGATTTTGATGTGGTCAAATTTAGTCTTTTTTTTCATGTGTTTCCTGTGCTTTTAGTGTCATATCTAAGATGTCACTGCCCTGTTTTTTAATCTTCTTTTTAAAGTCTTCAATGTATTTGGAAGGCTTTCCACATCAGGTCATACAGCTTCTTATCATTACTTTGATCAGTTTTAGAGTATTCCTTACAATGGATGTACTTGTTTATATAATCTTTCCCATATTGATGGACATTTAGGTATGGTTCATTCTTTCCTTTTTCAGGTATACATATTAAAAACAAACAAACAAACATCTGGAATGGAGATTCATTGAAGTGTTAGAAGTGATGATCTCTGGGCAATAAGATTAGAAAAAGCTTTATTTTGTGTTTTTGTGTATCTGCATTTTCTAATTTTGAATAATAAACAGGTATTTCAATTTAATAAAACTTGCAAACTAGTCAGTCAATATATTGATATCCTTTGCTTCACCAATTTCACTCTGGAGAGTTTATCCAAAAAAATTGTTCTGTGTAAGTTAGACAAAAAGCATCTGCTTGAAGTAATTCATATCAATGATAATGTTCTAGTTTCATTTAGAAACACTGTTCAGATAGGGGGCTTGTGGGATAAAATATCATATATGAGCTTAGATTACTATGTGAGCACAAAAATTAAATTATCAGAATATATAACAGTGTGAAAAAACATCTATGAGGACCAGGATTTCTAGTAGGTAGTTGCCTAGGCCAAGGATCATGAAATTTTTCTGTAAAACACCAAATAGTACAGTAAATATTTTAGCCTTATTGTGCCACATGGTCTTCATTACTACAACTCAATTCTGCCTTGAAGAGCAAAAACGGCCTTAAATGAATGAATGAAAAGGTGTGGCCAGATTTGGCCCAGGGGCCACAGTTTGCAGACCCTCATCAAAGCACATGGATTGGGCCTGAGAGTAAAGGCAATTGAGGTAGTAGGCAGTGCATTTACTTTAAACGTTTATTTAATGTTATTTAAGGGTGTATTTAAATGAAATTATGTATTCATCTGCTTTACACATAGTTGGTGATTTCCAAAGATTTCTTAAATATAGTTAAGAGTACTTTGCAGGCATCCCAGTTTTGATTGACTTGCTCATTTTCATGGGTCTTTAGTATACTGGTTTTATTGTAATTGTCTTCTGTTCTTTCTTAGAAGAAGAAAATGTAATCGCTGTTCCTTTGGGAAGTAGAAGTGTGAGAATTACAGTGAAAGGACCTGCCCACCTCTGTAAGTAGAATTCAATCTTAACATTTTTTAATATCCCAAAAGTTTAGTTAGAAAAAAAAAAAAACAAACAGAAACCAAACCAACAAGCAAAAAAATGTTCTTTACTTTTAATGGATATGTTACCAAACTTGCGTCCACGTGTTTGGCACAGCAAAGCTAAACGCTGACATTAGGATTTGCAGCCAGAGATAGTGAGGCATTTATTGCAGGGAACCAAGCAAGGAGAATCAAACAGCTCATGCTTAAGACCTGAACTCCCTGATGTCTTACATGTAAGAATTTTTAAAGACAGGGAGATTGAAGTTACAGGCAAAGTCACAAATTAATACATGGAGGCTATGCATTTGTTTGACCCAAAAAGGTGGAATATCTTGAAGCAGGTCTTAAAAGCCATAGTTAGATTCAGATATTTTCTGATTTACAGTTGGTTAAGGAAGAGAAGTTTTGTCTAAAGACTTGGAGTCAGTAGAAAGAATGTTGGATCTGGCCATTGGGCATGACCTCCCACGCCTGTTGGGTATGACCAGTAGGGTACCCCCAACTACTCTGTAGTGAGGAAAATAGTCTGTATAACCAGGGAAGTTATCTGTATTGTATCCTGAATTTTTCTGTTCTAATACCCTAATGGGAAATTTACCTGTTTAAGAATAATCCCCTCATGGGAGGAAAAAAACTAATTTTATGTGAAATAAACTATTTTTGTATAGGGTGGCTGGGTGTGGTGGCTCACGCCTGTAATGCCAGCTCTTTGGGAGGCTGTGGTGGGAGGATCACTTGGGCCTGGGAGTTTGAGACAAGACTGGGCAGCACAGGAAGACCCTGTCTTTACAAAAAATAAAAAAAATTAGCTAGGCATAGTGACACACATCTGTAGTCCAGGCTACTCAAGAGGCTGAGGTAGTCCAAGGAGTAGCTTCACGACTACAGGCATGTAGTCCAACCTACTCCTTGAGCCTAGGAGTTCAAGGTTGCAGTGAGCTATGATTGCACCACTGCAATCTGCCACTGCAGCTTGAGTGACATAGCAAGACTCAGCAAAGTAATATTTGGGAATGTTCTGGAGATTTCAGCAAAGTGTGACAAAAACAAAACAACAAAATTTAAAATACAAAATGTTATCAGTGAATATGGCTGACCAGAACAAGCCTTGCTGCTACCGTATCACAACTTCCCATCTAGGGGTCACTGAAGGCAGACACGGGTTTCTCAGAACACTGCGAGTTTAAAATAATAAATAGATGATGGTGATCACTTCACTCTGTGAATACACTGAAGCAATTAAATTATATATTTTAAAAGGGTAAAGTTTATGGCATGCAAATTTTATATATGGAAAAGATGCTTAAAAAGCACAAAAATACAGTGAATGGTCTTGATATTTTCATGATATTAAAGGCAATTCCCCAAAATTCAGCTCCAAAAATAGTTTTGTAACTTGTAAAAACAGAATAAGTAAACAGTAAACAGAATTAGTAAAGGTGAACACTTTGAGACAAAAATTCATTTGTATATGTTCTGGCATATTCAACATAACTATATTCAAGACTGGCACTCTTCCAAGAACAGGGCTCAAAAATGTTCCCATTTCTCCAAGAGTGACAAATCTGTTGCTTGGACTGTTTCCCTTTCTGAACAATCTCACAATTGGCACTAGAAGTATTTCTGAATCTTATCCTTCTTTGCTGATGAATAGAACTGGCTTCATTTCCAAAGGACTTAGTTAACATTTTTGAATATCTAAATATAGAAGTGGTTTTATTTTCTGGATTTATGCAATGTTTTCTTAATTTTTGTTTGTAAAAGAGATGTTTCTGAAATGAAGCTTATTTTGCAGTAATAAATCATTCTTTTAACATCTACATTAACTGTAACTATCCAAAAGGCTGTATTACTAAGAGCTGAAAATACCCAGTAACATTAATGTCAGTCTCTTTGCTGAGGAGCAAAATTTAATTACAGAATATCCATCTTAACGTACTGCCTAGAGGTGTTTGTTTAGATCCCGAGTTTCCAGTCCCGTCCCAAGCC
Organism: Alouatta palliata; assembly: GCA_004027835.1. Taxonomy (NCBI): domain Eukaryota; kingdom Metazoa; phylum Chordata; class Mammalia; order Primates; family Atelidae; genus Alouatta; species Alouatta palliata. The sequence continues at coordinate 49,692 of PVKV010012218.1, read as the reverse complement.
TGTCCACAGCAATATGGGGAGCACACGGCCCCAAATTTTCCAGTAGTGCATCACTTCAAAAATGGAAGCAATAGCAGATGCCTTCAAAACAGATTTTATTTTAGCAAGACTTCAGCATTAAATATGTTTGACTAGCAATAAACTTGAGAAGCCAAGAGGCCATAAACCAAAAACCTCCGATTCAACTGGAAGAATATTTTCCCTTTAAGCCCTATCTGATGACCATATATAGAGATGTATAAATATAAACATGGATTCTGTACCTAATGACCAACAAAGGAAATTGACGAATGAAATTAGCATATACTATACAAACACAGCTCTACTGTACATGTAAGTTGGATATATTTATAACTATGTTAGCCATGCTAAACATTTATTCCACATTTACCTGACAGTACTTTCATGGCCTTTAGAATTTAGAGAGACCTCTTGGGGATGGTTACCATGACCCTGCCTTTTTTGAAAGAAGCCTGAACTGATAGTTCTCAATGCAAACCCTTCAACTAGAAGCAATTAGAAGCATTCATCATGTTTCTAGGCGTAATTTCTTTTAAAAATAGCTAATAATAGATTAAAATATCTAAAGGCATCACTAGAGACCTGTGTTGTAAAGACCTGGGGATACAAGTAAGTCTTTATTTCTAATTTTACTCTTTTTGAGGCTACCTAGCATATCTTCCTCAACACTTCTCTCCCTCCCCTCAGTGTTAAGCCTGGAGAGGAGAAAAAAGTTGGACCGTGGGCAATAGGAAAGAAGGCTCACACTCTCTTTCTTTAATAGTGGTGGGGATGTTTATAGGCTTCCTGGGGTCTCCCATGCACTAACCAGCTTGCTGTAGAAACCACAGAGGGTCAGTGAAACCTCTGAGGACTGAAGAGCTTGCATGTACAGCTCTCACTAGCCATGAATCACATATTGTCACAACATGGGGCTACAGCAAATATAGGGGAATGGTAGAAATTAATAAAAACTTAATAAAGGTATCCATAAGTCAGTACATTATCTGCGTTGTTGATTGAAACACCACAAACTCCTTTTTTGTCATTTATTTTTAAGAGGTACCAGCATTAAGGAGAAGCAAGTTTGCCACCAATAAAAATGACAACTTTTAAAGAACTGCCTTGGCCTCCACCTCACTGTGGATTTGGCACAATGGTTTTGTTAATCCAAATTATCAAAATGGTTTGTGTCCATAAACTGTACCTTCACCAAATTACTTCACCAGTCTTTATTCAGCCACCTCTGACTCTGCTTACCTATTTACACAATTGAGGTCAAAACACCTGCTTTCTGCCTCCTAGATAGGCAACCAGTGTTTATGCTTTAGAGAACTGAAAGCCTTTTGAAATGCTCAAAATAAAAATATTTTACAATAAGCGTACCATTTAGTGGAGATGCAGAATGGTTTGGATAATTTATATGGACCTGAAAATTGGTTTTGGTACTTGCGTTTTTGTAATCCTGTCACTAAGACTCTTAGACGCTGTTAAAATAGTGAATAGATTCTGTATTAAAAGCAAAATATCAGAACCAAGTTAACAAAAATGCTGGCCTTTGGTTTAGGGGATGGATATCATAGCAACTGGTCCTCCCTTCCTCCTATATCACCTTCCCAGATTCTTACACCCCCTGCCCCAACTCTGCATCCCAACCTGCAACTTGGAAAGCTATGGTCCAAAAGGTTAGCACAATGGTAAAGCAATTACTGCCCCAACACAGCCGCGGAATCCATTGCACGCTGCTTGAATTTAATCAAGTCGTTTCAGGCTAAATCAGTGTCTAGAAACTTGTATTTTGCATGCCTTCTGTGAGGATGCATTATGTCCAAATTCATTTTGTATCTTAATATTGCCTTAATGTTCATCTATTTTCTTCTCATTGACTTTAGAGACATCCACTGTAGGGCCCACTTACTGTCTCCAGTTCCCCATTTCATTTTTACCGACAACTCACTTTATAACACTCAGTTTTATATCTTCATTGGAACTAGGAAATGAATTTAACCTCACACTTTCCAAAAATCTATTGTGGTCGTGGAGATCAGGGCCAAAGTGGTTGGGATTTGTGTGCCTGAAAGTAGCCAGTATTATTCTTCAACCGCTAATGACTCCTCCAGATCAAGTAGCTCATGTCCAGCCTTTGAATTTTCCCAGAAAAGTTCCCAGCCTGCCTGTCAGGGATAATCAGGGATGTCTCCTAATGCCTGTTATGCAGTCTGTCCAGGGCGCTTGAATTCCTGCAGCTGCTCCAGTGACAGAAAAAAATCCGGCAAATGAAAATAACCAAAGCCAAGCAGCATATGGGTGGGAGCTCCCTCATGCCAGACTATTTTGTTGCATTTTATCAGCTTTCCATTTTTGACACTCAACGAAGTTTTGGTTCTTCTGTGTTCTTTATTTGAGATTGTTAAAAAGTGGTACGATACCATTAAATCAAGTGTGGATTTCAGAATACAGTTGGACCTGGGAGATTGTCTGCTCTGACTCCTCAATTTAGAAATGAGGCAATGAAAACCCAAGGCAGAAAGTTAGAGAAAGAGCTTGGGCCAGAAATGCAGGTGCACCAGAACACAGCTGTATATATTTTTGTATTGCCTCTCCCAACATCAAACCAGGTCTAGTAAGTATGGTGACACTTAGAAAATAAAAGAAAGAGGAAGGAAAGACAGAAATTTAAACAAAGTAGAAATGCTTTTTTGTTTAAACTGATAAGCAAACTTTTTTTCTGTAGGAAATCTTAAAAGCACTTTTGTTCTTGTGAAAGCAAGTTCGAATAAAGGGGTTTCATGCACAAGGGAGGTCTTTGTGGCAATTGGAGTGGTTCTGTATTTTGATTGTGGTGGTGGGTGATAAAATGGCATTGAACTATATGCACATATTGTACCAATGTTAATTTCCTGCTTTTGATACTCTGCTATACTTTTGTAACATGTAATCATTAGACAAGAGGGAATGAAGGTTACAAAGGACCTCTCTATACTATTTTTGCAACTTCCTGTGAATCTAGAATTATTTCAAAATAAAAAGTTTTGTTTGAAAAAAAGCAAATTTGAAATTTGCTGTGATTTTTGTGTAAATAAAAGAGTAGGCATAAGATCTTTTGAACAAGTAATAAATTGAGTGAACATAGCTTTACTTTGAGTATTAGCTACCTCATGAAAACATATAAAGAAAGAAAAGTTTTCTCTTTCCCCTTATGCTAGAAATGGCTCCAAAGAATTGAGTAGAACTATTTGGGCCTGCCACCCTTGTTAGCTACTCTTTTATGGGCAATTAAAAATCTGATACATCTATTCCATCAATATGAATTAATGTTTGTAAACTGGTGTGGCTATTTTGTTATTGTTTTTATGTCATATACCGACATTGTGCTTACTAAGATGTCTTTTGTAATAAAATGCCTTTAAGATTGTTTCTTATTTGAATTATATATTTTAATTTCAGTTATCGAATCAAAAACACTTCAAGGAAGCAAAGGAGAACACAGCTTTAATAGCCCTGGAGTCTTTGTCATAGAAAACACAACGGTGGAATTTCAGAAGGGCTCTGAGAGGCAAACCTTTAAGATTCCAGGACCTCTGATGGCTGATTTCATCTTCAAGGTAGGATGAGCCTCTTCATAAACTTTATGCATCTGAATCCCAGAATATCTTGATTTTTAAAACAATAAGTTTATTTAGCAAGAGGTCATCAATGATTGTCTTTATACAGAGCATGTTTCATCAATATTTCTATCTTGGCAGTCCATTCCTAAAAATAGTTCAGCGCTCTTAAATTTCTGCTCCTAACCCTGATAGTTAAAAAACAAACTTCACTTTTATGGGGGAAGGATTTTTTTTGACTTTGTATTTATAGTCTCTGGTTGCTTTGTTCAGTTTATTTGTTTATTTGTTTAAGAAATAGGGTTTCCCTGTGTTGCTCAGGGTGGTGTAATGGCTATTCATAGCTGCAATCATAGCCTTGAACTCCTGGGCCCAAGTGATCTTTCTGCCTCTGCCTGCAGAGTAGCTGTGTTCAGTTCTAGATAAGTTTGGTGAAAACGGCTGACGGTAAATGCACCATATCCTAAACCAGTATAGTACCACTGCATGTCTTCTCCTTGCAGAGGAGAGCAGAGACAAGAGGGGCTCATTCCTTACCCTCCTTTAAGATAGTTATCCTTAAGGGATCTTTACTTCAGCCTTCAGCCCTTAGAACATGCAGTCTTGCGGTGGTCTGATTCAAGATCAGGATTTGCTTCCGCCTATGTTCTATGATGGACACTTGTCATAAGATACCTTCAAAAGGACTCCTTCCCTGGAACCATGGGCCTGTGTCCCCTTTCTAGATAATGCTGGGGCGTCTTCCCTCATTCAGAGGATATAAAGTATACTTCCAAGGTGACATGGTTTGAAACTCTTCTGATAAATTTGAAAATGCCTAAGAAATGAAAAAGATTGTTCACTGTGTGGTTTGCCCTATCCTGTTTCAGAAACTCATTCCAAAATATAAATGGAAGCTAGAAATAGCCCCAATTACCAGTTATATTTTTCTGTATGAAAAAACCCATTAGCTTTAAAAAGCTGTCTGTGTTCTACATGTTAATTTGTCACAGAATGTTTCACTGAGACATCAACTGTGTCAGCAGAGGAACATGCATGGAGGTAGATGAGAGTTGCTAACTGATTCCAATCCCTGAGATCTAAATTCAGCCTGCGGTGGGACCAGCCAAGTGCTGGCCTGCACAGTGTTTTCTTTTGTTTCTGAAACTTTGGATTTTGAATGGTTGACACTTAAAAATCAAGAGATTTTTACATCAAAAATCAGATACTTGTTCTGCTTCTCTGTGAAAACAGGAAGAGCTGACAACTAGCTTGCATTTTACCATAGCAATAATTGACTGCAGCTGGGGAAGAGCTGCCTTCTAGTCAGGGCATACTCTCGGGTCTGCCATAGTCCACACCACTCCCTATTGTGGCCCTAACACTGTAGGCATAAGTGGTTGGTTGCCATTCATCCTGATTTGGGCATTTATATCATCTGCCTAGCCTCTGCAGACATTTATGTTTCTGACTTCTGTGTTGTATCCTTAAAGCATTGACCCAATATTCTTCTTAGACAGTCATTTTGTGAAAGGTTTTGGGGAACCCATAATTGCCTTTTTTTTTTTTTTTTAAGTCTCTCTCTGGTCTGTTGTTATGGCATAAATTCCGTGCTTCCCTTGCTCTCCTTAGGGTCTTCCTATCTGATTCTCAAGTAGAAAATATACATGCGTGTGTGCGCGCGCTCACACACACACACACACACACACACACTGTCTTTGTTCTCTTTTAATTACTACTCAGACAATCTGTATTCTTCTCAAGTCAACTTGCAGGTCCCTGACTGAGTAGGAAACATTAACACATGATGAAATGAGGAAAGTACCCACAAAGACTAGTATTTCAAGGTATTGTTTGGTTGCAGTATCAGCATCAGTAGATCTTAATGATATGTTGTTTATTGATACCATTTATAAAAACACACACATACATATAAACTGCATATTTCTATGAGTTTGTATATACACCCACATATATATATATGTGTGTGTGCATATATATTTTAAATGATTTGGAAGGATATATCCCAAAATGGAAACACTGAGAACAACAGTGAATATTTCAAAGGGGATAACATTTTGTAATGTCTAATTCTTAAAATAATGTTTTAAAGGAAGAATGTGGCCAGTCGTGTTGGCTCAAACCCGTAATCCCAACACTTTGGGAGGCCAAGGCGAGTGGATCACCTGAGGTCAGGGGTTCAAGACCAGCCTGTCCAATATGACGAAACCCTGTCTCTACTTAAAATACAAAAATAGCCTGGTGTGATGGTGTACACCTGTAATCCCAGCTGCTCAGGGGGCTGAGGCAAGAGAATAGCTTGAACCCAGGAGGCAGAGGTTGCAGTGAGCCAAGATCGTGCCACTACACTCCAGCCTGGGCAACAGAGAAAGACTCCCTCTCAAAAATAAATAAATAAATAATAAAATGAAGAATAAATTCACATATCACTTGTATAATTAAAAATTATTTTACACCTTCTTGCCCAAATTATGTACTTACCTCTTAATAGAGTACATTTAAGAAAATTTGTATGTGTGTGTGCAAGAGATGGAGTCTCACTCTGTCACCCAGGATGGAGTGCAGTGGCATGATCTTGGCTCACTGTAACCTCCTTCTGAGTAGCTGGGATTACAGGCATGCACCACCACACCTGGCTAATTTTTTTTTTTTTTTTTTTTTTTTTTTTTTTGTATTTTTAGTAGGGACAGGATTTCACCATGTTGGTTGGGCTGGTCTCAAACTCCTGATCTCAAATGATTCACTCGCCCTCGGTCTCCCAAGGTGCTGGGATTGTAGACATGAGCCACTGTGCCTGGCCAATAGAGTACATTTTAACAGCATGTTCAGTGTGCACTGTCCGCATTAGTATTCAGTCCTCTATGTTCCTGTCTCTGAGTTCTGGCTCTCTCAGATTTAAGAAACAGTTCTGGACTTTGACTTCAACTCCTGGAAAGCTTCTGATTCTCTAGACTGAAAGGGTTTTTTGAAAAATGTATATGTGTCCAAGAGGGTATTACACACAACTGTCTGACTCATGCATAAATAGAGCCTCATTTTCATACCTACAGCCATTGTCTCTCATGGATGTGGCGTGCTTAGTGGGGGAGAATGTGGCCAAATTGGAGACACTTATGATGGAGTAAGAATGGCTCTGATGTTTTTTCCCCTACTTGGGAACTTGTCCAAATAATGTGGATTTATAGGAAGTATCTTTTTCCATCAGTTTTGTTGTTGTTGTTGTTCCAAACATTGTAGTATTTTCTAGCCTGTACTGTTGCTAAGATAAGGAACTCTTTGCTTCCATTCATCTCTGTCTGGCCTGTCACACCATCAAGTTGTACTTTGAGTGGGAGGTTAAAAGTGCCTGTGAGGTCACTGATGACAGTCAGCCCTGTGTCCTTGTGTTTCACTGTATCTCTTTCCATTTCAGTCAACCAACAGAAGCTGGTCTATAAATGGAAGACCTGGCTTCAACCCAAGAGAAGATGAGGCAGTGAATACCAGTCCTACATATTCAATGCTAATTTAGCACAGTCGTGGGTGCGCTGAGCTAGGTTGAGGTACACACTTTGCTACAATTCATGTAGTAGACCTTATTTCATGAGCGTTTGATAACTGTAGTGTTGAACACTACCATTTTTTAAAAATTTTCTCCTCTTTTTTTTTATTGTACTTTAAGTTCTGGGGTACATGTGCAGCTCTTGCAGGATTGTTGCATAGGTACACATATGCCATGGTGGCTTTCTGTCTCCATCTCCCCATCATCTACATCAGCCATTTCTCCCAGTGTTATCCCTCCCCATCCTCTCTGACCCCACTGTCCCTCCCCAACCCCCCCACCCCACAACATACCCTTGTGTGTTATGTTCCCCTCCCTGTGTCCCTGTGTTTTCATTGTTCAGCACCCACCTTTAAGTGAGAATATGTGGAAACACTATCATATTCGTACATAGAGAGTAAAATATGTAGACATCAATGGGCTGGTATGTTGTCTTAAAGGTACTGTTGCTCAGATTTTGCGGCTTAGCATCTCGCTGCACCAATGAGGAAAGAATTTCATTTTCTACACTTTAAGAAGCTATCTTTTCATGGTTGGACTATTCTTGAAAATTTCCTTCTTCCCAGTGGATTTCTCATTACATATGCTTGTTTTCCTGAATAACCTGTTTCCCTTTTTTCATTTTATTTTTATGTAGCTACAGGGTCTCACTGTGTTGCCCAGTCTGGTCTTTAACTCGTGGCCTCAAGCAATCCTCCTGCCTCAGCCTCCCAAATTGCTGGGATTATAGGTGTGAACCAACATGCCCAGGCCTCAATGACCTGTTTTTCATGGATGACCCTTGTCACAGTACTTCTGTGTTAGGGGCATTTTGCATTAGGGCCCTGCTTCTTTAATATGTGCATGTTGCCACCAGGTAGCAGTAGTCAGTCTTGGCTAAGTACAGTAGTTGATGCCATTGTGCTTCATTGATTGACAGCAAGATACACTATTTAGAATTTACTGAATATTTGCATCGATGAGTAGATGTTTGTGAATATCAATTTTAAGTATATTCCCATGAGAATTATCTAAAAAAATTAAATGACTGTGATAAAGACATTTCTTTTTATAGTTAATTTTTAACTTCTGTTGGTAGCTTTTCTCCTCTTTTAAAATATATATATAACTTCAGGGAGAAAAACAAGTTTCTCTTCTTCAGAGTCTGAAATCTTCCTTTTTCAGCCAGTTGTCTTCTTAGGGATTCATTTTTTTTTCTACTCTGATATTTTGTGTTTCTTCAGGAAAATGTTTTCTGATTGCTTTTCTTTTAACCCTCATGTACAATCTCTGTCTTCAGTTTCCTCAGCTCTAGATATCTTTTATGCTGTCAACTCATGAGCCTCTTTTCTTTCTGGAGAGTTGTGATTGCATATTTAACTTATCCGGGGTCGAGAGGATTTGAAACTGCCTGTCTTCATTCTCTCAAAGAACATGTTAGAGGCTTGCAATACAGTACAGGTAGTGGCTAAATTTATACATTCACAGGTGTTTCACACCTCAGCAAGACACAGTTTTAGAGTCAGTGCCTGTATTAGTTTCCTGAAGCTGCTGTAACTGTGTACCACAACTGAGTGTTCTCAACAACAGAATTTATTATCCCACAGTTCTGGAGCCCAAAAGTCCAAAATCAGGGTGTTGGCAGAATCAGTTTCTTCTGAGGGCTGGGAGGGAAAAGCTGTCTTATGCTTCTTGCCTCAATTCTTAGAGCTCAGGCATCATCTTCCCTCTGTGCATGTCTGCATCTGGGTCCAGAATTCTGCCCCGTCTTTTTTTTTTTTTTTTTTTTTTTTGGAGACAGAGTCTCACACTGTTGCCCAGGCTGAAATATAGTGGCACAATCTCAGCTCACTGCAACCTCTGCCTCCTGAGTTCAAGCAATTCTCCTGCCTCAGCCTACTGAATAGCTCGGACTACATGCACATGCCACCATGGTGGGCTAATTTTTGTATTTTTAGTAGAGATGGTGTTTCGCCATGTTGGCCAGGATGGTCTTGAACTCCAAGGCTCAAGCTATCTGCCTGCCTCAGCCTCCCAAAGTGCTGAGATTATAGGCATGAGCCATCACACCTGGCCAGTCCAAATTTTCCCTTTTTATAAGGACACCACTCATACTGGATTAGATCCCCCCAGTTACCTTAACTACATTGACAAAGACAGTATTTCCAAATAAGATAGTATTCTGAGATACTGTGGGCTAGGCTTTCAACATGTCATTTTTGGGGCACACGATTCAACCCATAACAATGCCAGCAGAAAAAAATTTACCTATTTCCTCATGCCTCTCAATCATTGGAATTCTATCTCATCCTAAGCATTTGCCATTCATTCCAAAGGCAGAAACTTTTAGAATATTGTATATTTTACTGTAATGTGGTCTGTTGAGGGAAATTTCTTTGTTAAAGCAATTCATATACTGCTTTAGTAGTTACCAGAATTCACAGCTAAGTTATATGTATAAATGTAGACATACTATAAATAGTTTTATATAAAAAGCTATTCCATAAATTTTGGAAATTCTTTTGAGGTAGCCAAGTCAGGTATTTGAATCTGAATTCATTTGTATACCATTGGTTTTTCTGTTTGTTTGTTTTTGAGATAGGGTCTTGCTCTGTTACCCAGGCCAAGTACAGGCTGCAAGTAATCTTCTGGCCTCAGATTTCCAAGTATCTGGGACTACAGGCACACATCCCCACACCTGGCTAATTTTTAATTTTTTATAGAGACAGGGTCTCACTATGTTACCCAGGCTGGTCTTGAACTCCTGAGCTCAAATGATCCTCCTGCCTCGGCCTCCTGAAGAGCTGGGATTAGAGGTGTGAGCCACTATGCCTGCCCTCATAATATTATTATAATACTCATTTTCCTAATCAAATATTTTGCAAATGTTAATGTGCATTTCTCTTTTGCCATTCTCTATATTTCACCGTCTCCTTTGTCAGCAGAGCTGTTTGCCTTGGGGACTTGACAGCAGTGGTACAGCAGGTGGGTGATTAGCAGGAGTGCAAGAGAAAGCATTCATGTTCAACTTTTTATTGTTCAAGTAGGGTAATTATTATTATTTAGCTTGATCTTTTGTTTTGAAAGACAGGCTTAGTGGAGAGAGATGAAGATTTTCTGAATTGATTTAGTCCCCATAACATTTCCATGGCTAAGCTTGGGGTCCTAACCCACAGCACATCTTCTGTAACATGGGGAGCATGCTCCTTTCTCCAGTAAGACTGCGCCTTGGCTCAGTGTCCTCAGGAGGACCTGCACCACAGGATATGTCCAGCCAGGATGTGGAAAGCCTGCTCCATTTCCTAGCGCCAGGATGAAGGAAGCAGGCAGCCAGACAGCAAGACTTGTTTCATGATGATGGTTGCTCTTCAGGGCAGGGAGGCTTTCAAGGAAAGCAAAAGCAGAAAAGGAGCTTTTGCTCCCTTCTCAGGCAGAACTCCCAGAGGAAAGCACCTCATAGGGTTCCCACCTCCAGCAGCAACAACCCTTAGAAGCCGCATGAGAGTGAAAGTGGAATTAGTGCCGTGAAATGTTTAGTCACAGGTTGAGTCTGGGTTTAGCTCCCCAGAGTCTCCTTCAGTTCCTGAGCGGTAATGGCAGACATCTAGAAAATTTCATGTACTCTTGGCTGGCCAGGGGGTGACATGGTGGTAGCAAAATAACCCTTTAGCAGAGAGGTGTAGGTAGAGAGACCATGGTCCTATTTTGTTCAGAAAAGGCCCGGTTTGTGCCTGTTACTCCAGCTTAATTGTTAATAGCTCATCTCCTCTCATCGACAAGAATTGGGTCACGTGCCCACTCTGTACCATCCACTGTTGTGTTCACCTGGGTCCTCTAAGAATCAAATGCCAAGGCAGGATGAGAAGTGCAAGAAATTTATTCAGGAAATGCCTGTGAAAAAAAAGCTGGAGAGAAGGCAGGGTGATGCTGAGAGAGCTGTCAGACTACAGTGAAAATCTGACCATGAGTGAAGGAGAGAGGGAAGGAAGGAAGGTTGGATGCAAGCATCTTAAATGCAGTAGGTTCTAAGAGAATTCAGCAAAGCTGGAGAGGAGACCCTGAGCCAATGTCATTCATCATAGGACTCCCAGCATCTCCCAGGACCAGCTCTGCCTTCGGTACCCCTGCTATGCTTAGTCACTGGCTAGGAGCATTGCATGGGAAGCTTGACCCAGAAATGGGGCTGTTGGCCATTGACACTCTTTGCAGTTGTGTATCTGAGCAGAACATTCTCATGGGTCCTGCCGCTGTGACCATGGTGATTCACTTAGAACAGTCAGGATGTATGTAAGACACAGGAGGGAGGAATGAACATGAACAGAATTGAGTCTCTGTAGAATGGAAAGGAGAAATGGATGTTGGTAGGCAATGAAATGTGTTGACTACGCTAAGGATTTCTCTTTCTGTAATACATCTGGCTTATTGCCTTTTCTTTCTCTCTCTCTTTTTTTTTTCTTTTCCAATTTTTCTTTTTGGTGGGAATGGAGAAGACTTAGAAACCATTTATGTTTCTCTTAGGCTTGCATTTTTAGCCAATTTTGAAATTTACATTTTTCTAGAGAAGTATCCAATTCATCTCATTTTTTAAACTTAGCTCTTCAAAAGCAATCATGGTATTCCCTATCATTAAAAACAATCTCCTCTTTATCTATAACTATGTATTTTTCATGCCTAAACTCATTTTTTGGTTCCTCATGTAATCTTTATGTGGTTCAGACCATCCAAACAATATATCCGAGACATGTAAAAACTAGATTTTTGTTTTGTTTATTAGCTTAGAGTTCTTTTTACAATTCTTTTTATATAAATTATTATTTTTCTTGATTTATTTTATCTTTATATGGGTTTATTTTGATGTTGTATTTTCAGCTTATAGAGGTGAATTCTTAATTCATTCTGTTTTCATGTTTTTCTCCATTAGATACATTTAGGGCTATCAGTTTCCCTATACAGAGGTTCTCAATTTTACTGTAATGTAGTTTATCAGTCTTTAACTTTATGCTTAGTGCTATTTGTATCCTGGTTAAGAAATCTGCCTCATCCAGAATCATGAAGATATTCTTCTTTTACTTGTTTGTGTGTTTTTTGAGTTGGGGTCTTGCTCTGTTGCTCAGGCTGGGGTGCAGTGGCACAATCATAACTCACTGCAGCTTTGACCTGGGCTCAAGTGATTCTCTCACCTCAGCCTTCCGAATAGCTCAGACTACATGTGCACACCACTGTGCCTGGATATTTATTTATTATTAATTTTTCTTTGAGTCTCACTCTGTCACCCAGTCTGGAGTGCAGTGGCACAATCTCACCTCACTGTAACCTCCACTTTCTGGGTTCAAGCTATTCTCCTGCCTCAGCCTCCTAGGTAAGGGATTACAGATGCACGCCAACACACCTGGCAGATTTTTTGTATTTTTTATTTGTGTATCATTTATTTATTGTATATTTATTTATGTATTTTCATATTTTGTAGAGACAGGGTTTTACCCTATTAGACAGGCTGGTCTTGAACTCCTGACCTCAAGTGATCATCCACCCACCTCAGCCTCCCAAACAGCTGGAATTACGGGTGTGAGCCACTGTGCCTGGCCAATGTTTTTTTTTTAATTTTGTAGTAACAGGTTCAGCTGTGTTGCCCAGGCTGGTCTCAAACTCCTGTGCTCAAACCTTGGTCTCCCAAAGTCCTGGGATTACAGGCGTGAGCCATCATGCCCAGCCACTAAGATATTCTTCTATGTTTGCTTTAGGAAGCCTTATTATTTCTCATTTCACACCGAAGGTTGTAATCCATCTATAAATTATTTTGTATATATAGTGAGGTATAATAGAATCAATATATTTTTCTATATGACTGTTTAATTGACCTAAAGCCATTAGGTGAAGAATCATCCATTGCCTCTTTCTCTGAAGTCTGGTAACAACAATATATTTATGGACCCTACTTTGTTTCATTTATCTGTTTATTTGTGCCAATACCATTGTGATATAGGTACTATTGCGTTAAAATAAGTCTTAATATCTGGTAGTATAAGTTTCAGCTTTGTTCTTGCAGATCATATTTGCTTTTCTTGACACTGCATTTTTATATCATTGAAATCAGCTTGTCTGTTTTTATAAATCTCCTGGATTTTGATTGGAATTGCATTGAATTTATAAGCCAATTTAAGGAAAATTGACACCTTTCCAATATTAAGTCTCTCAATTCATACATATGGCATACCCATACATTTTTAAAGTTCTTTTAAAATTTCTCTCAGTAATGTTCATAATTGTCACTCTCTTTCTTTAATATCTTTTATCAAATTTATTTCCAGGAGTTTGTTATTTTGATATTATTATAAATGGTATTTTTTTCAGTTTCTATTTGTTTCTGGAGTGTGGAAATATTTATTTTTCTGTACTGACATTATATTCTTACTATATTCATGTATTAATACTAATAGTTTGTGAATTCTTTTGGATTGTGTACATGTACAATCATGACATCTGCAAATAACAAAGACGGCAGCTGTCCTTGTTATATGTCTCACTTCAGGAACAAAGCGCCCTATAATTCATCATTGTATATGATGTTTACTATAAAATTTCATATAGATATTTTATCTGATGAAAGCAATTTTTTCTTTTTCTAGTTTGCTTCATTATGTACAAATACACATCTTTATCAAATGCGTTTTCTGCATCTTTAAAGGTGATCACATGGTTTTCTCCTTTTTCCTTTTTAATGTAATAAATGACATTGATTTTTCAAATGTTAATCCAACTGTATCTTCCTATGATAAACCTACTTGGTCATTATTCTCTTCAATTAGAATTTATTGTTAGTATTTATTATTTTATTGTTTGTAAAAAGGTGTATCCTTTGTATATTACTGGATGTGATTTTAAATTATTTTACTTAAGGCTTCTGTTGTTTTGGTACCTATGTGCAGGAAAAGGGTGGGTTGTTTGTTTTCTTGGAATACCTTTTTCAGGTCTTAGCATTTTATACTGCTTTTATAAAACAAGTTTAGAACTGTTTCCTCTTACTCTCTGCAATAGTTTACAAACAATTGATGTCATTTTTCTTTTCTTTAAATAATTTGGCAGTGTACACCAGGAAATATTTAGAAATATGCATTCAATGTCTTTGAAAGATACAGACTCTTTAGATTTTTTAAAATTTCTTATGTCCATTTTGTTTTGATGAATTTATTTCAACTAACTTTTAAAAAGTTATTGGCATACTTTTTTTTCATAGCATCCTCTTATTATTTGTTCACTTTCTGAACATCCTGTAATATGTCCTCTTTCTCATTTCTGATATTGACTATTGGTGCCTACTCTTTCTCCTTGCTTAGTCACGTCAGAGGATTATCAATTTTATTAGACATTTCACAGAAACAACTTTTGGCTTTATAACTGTTTTACTCTAGTTTTCTTTCCATATCATTAATGTCTGCTCTTGCCTTTATTATGTCCACTCTTTTACTTCTTTAGATCCCATAGGCTGTTATTTTCCTAAACTTCTTGAGATGGATTATGAGATCATTAGTTTTCATCTTTTCTCCCTAAAGCATATACATTTAATTCTATAAATTTCTCTCAAAGCATGCCTTATGTTTAATTTCATAATTTTGATATAAAATGTCTTCCTTCATCATTCAGTTAAATTACTTTGTAAGTTTCATAATTATATATTCTTTGACTTGTGGATTATTTAGAAGTATAACATCTAAGCGTGAGGGAATTTTCCAGTAATCTTTTAAATTTATTTTTATAGATTAATTCTTCTGTGGTCAAAAAACATACTCCATATTATTTCAATTTTCAAAATTTGCAAAACTTGGTTTGTGGATCAGAATATAACAAAGTTTTGGAGAATATGATGTGTAGTCTTCTGTTGTTGGATACAGTGCATATGTCAGTTAGGTCATGTTTAGTCGTTGTGTTATTCAAAATTACACAGGTTCCTCCCTGATTTTTTGTCTGCTTATTCTATCATGAGATACGTGCTAAAACTAACCCTGTGACTGTACATTGTGCCTTATGTATTTTGAGGACAGGTTGTTAGGTATGTTCACATTTAGAATCATCACATCTTCCTAGTGAATTGACCCTTCTGTTATTATAAAACTTTTAGCACTTTGAGGATATCTCCCCATTGTCTTCTGACTTCAGTTTACTCTGTTGAGAAGTCAGCTGTCAGTCTTCTTGTTGTTCCTTAGAAGGTAATTTGTCCTTTATCTTCATCTGCTTTTAAGTGTGTTCCCTTTGTTTTGGGTTTTCATCAATTGGGCTATGCTGTAACTAGTGACTTTCTTCAGCTTGAAGTCCAGGTATCTCGTGAATCTGTGGCTTGATATCCACCATTGGTTTTGACAGATTCTCATTTATTATTTCTCCAGATTAACTTCTATCCCAAGCTATTTGTTCTGTATTTGTGGGACTATAATTATACCTTTACCTGTATCCAGTGTGTCTAATTTCCACTTTCTTCTTATCTGTCATTTTACTGATCCTCTGCTCAGGTGTATCTAATTTAGGGATCAGCAGATTATGGACAGCTGACTATCATTGTTTTTGTAAATACAGTTTTATCAGAACAGCCACCCCTATCTGTTTACCTATTGTCAAAAGCTACTTTTGCACTATACTAGCAGAGTTGAAGAGTTGCAACAGAGGCCCTGTACCCTGAAAACCTAATATATTTACTATCTAGCTCTTTATAAAATACTTGCCAAAGTCTATTTTAATCCACTTTTAAGTTCATCCATTGAGATGCTGATTTAAATATTGCATCTTTTATTCCTAGATTTCCTTTTTGGTTATAGCTTCTTTGTTTCCAGTGAAATTCCCCATCTTATAGTTTGATTTCTTGAACATTTTAATCTTATTCCAAGTTCTCTGAAAAACAGAGCCCAAGGCAAAGTGTTCCAACACTTACGTTGTGATCATAGGACTAGCATAAGGTGCTGTAGGCCCCTCCTGCAGGGAAACAAGACTGAAGCCAAGGTCAGGTTTGCAGGAGGT
Organism: Alouatta palliata; assembly: GCA_004027835.1. Taxonomy (NCBI): domain Eukaryota; kingdom Metazoa; phylum Chordata; class Mammalia; order Primates; family Atelidae; genus Alouatta; species Alouatta palliata. The sequence continues at coordinate 33,561 of PVKV010012218.1, read as the reverse complement.
AGTAACTGTGTACTTAAGTTTTTATATTTTCATCAGTTAATACCAATATCTGGATTTCCTGTCATTATGCTTATAATGTCTTTTTTTTTTTAACCTTTTTTGTATTCTTAGTTACTTTTAAAGTTTGTGCCATATATTATAGAAGAAAAGTTGTGGTTATAATTTGAGATTATAGCAGATTTATTAATACGCTGTTAAAATTACCTTTAAAAATTATTATCGGATTATTTTTGCTTATAGATCTTCAGTCTAACACTCTTCCGACTGAATTATTTTGGCTGTCCTGACTAGAAGACAGCTAGGTTAGCAGCCTGTCATGTTTATCCAAAAAGGAATTGAAATAACTTGAACGTGGGATTTATTCCCTTTGAAGGCTATCCTGTTTCCAGTTTACTCTATGCATATGATAGAGCCTTCTGGGGTACTGAGGTGGGAACCTGGGGTGTTTACCAGCACCTGGCACCTTGGAAGGCCTTGAGCTCTAGTGCTTGCTTTCCACTTCGTGAGGCTGATGACAGGTCTGTCCAGTTACTCAGCTGCTGAGCCACCACTTACAAACTAGAAAATGCCTCGAGCAGAAAGGTAGAGCCAAATGTCACACCAAATTTGCTCACATTTCTGAGTTTCTTTTGTGTCTGTGGTCTTAGCCCTGCAAATCCTCACTAGCATGGTAGTTTTCCGATGCGTTAAAATACATTAAAAATATTTTATGAGTCAGGTGCAGTGGCTCACCCCTGTAATCCCAGCACTTTGGGAGGCCAAGACACGTGGATTACCTGAGATCAGGAGTTTGAAATCAGCCTAACCAACATGGTGAAACCCCATCTCTACTAAAAATACAAAAATTAGCCAGATGTAGTGATGGGTGCCTGTAATCCCGGCTACTTGGGAGGCTGAGGCAGGAGAATCCCTTGAACCAAGGAGGCAGAGGTTGCAGTGCAGAGATCACACCACTGCTCTCTAGCCTGGGTGACAGAGCAAGACTCTATCTCAAAAAAAAAAAAAGAAAATTTTATGCAACATTTTTACTTATTATCACTGGAAGGATTCATCAGAAACAATCAGTCCTGCCACAGCCTGAAGCAAAACTCCTTAGCAGTGTATCCTATCTCTGCAATACCTGTGCTGTCCTTACTGCATTACCATAATCCTGCCCCTCCCTCCCTCCACACACATCTCACATCTGGAATTTTTATACCATTTTGTAGTTAAATACATAAAACCACTATTTTACATTCAATCCTTGTTTAGATTCTCTCATAAGCTTTACTGATTACTGATTTATTTCACCATTATTGCTTTTTACATCTCACTACTACTGTATTTATATTAGTTCTTAGTTGATACATTCCTTAGTAGTTTTTTCTTTTTTTCCAGTGAATATCTCTGAGTGGTAAAGTTTCAGAACCATTTTGTGTCTGAAAATATCTTTATTTCATTGTTTAATTATTGATCATTTGATTATAGATGGATAACTGATAACTGATTAATAACTTGGTTATAGAAGTCTAGATCCAATATTCTTGTCCCTTGATCACTTTGAGGATTTGACTTTGTTTTCTTGAAGCCAATATTGCTTGTGAGAAATGTAATGTTAATCTGATTTTCCACATTTTTGTAGGTAATCATATTTTTCTTTATGATAACTTTTAGGATTTTTCTTTATGCTTTTTGTTTTATTTTTTAAATTGTCTGGCCAGAGCTGAATGAGCATTTTGAAACAGAGACTTCTGTCTTTCTTAAAGTCTAGGAAATTCTCAGCAATTATATCATTAAATATTGCTTCTTCATCATTCTTTTTATCTATTATCTCTATTTTTAAAGACATATTGTAGCAGATTTGATATCTTTATTAAAATTCCCTTTTAAAAAATTAAACTATTTTTATAAACTGTTTCTTCCACTAAATGTAGCATTTCTCATATGAAATAGATTTACAATACCACATTTATTTTATTTTATTTTATGAAATGCTGTCTCACTCTATCACCCAGGTTGGAGTGCAGTTGCATGATCTCAGCCCACTGCAACCTCCACCTCCTGAGTTCAAGCAATTCTCCCGCCTCAGCTCCCCAAGAAGCTGGGATTACAAGCATGTGCCACCACATCCAGCCAGTTTTTGTAATTTTAATGGAGCCAGCGTTTTACCATGTTGGCCACGCTGATCTCAAACTCCTGACCTCAAGTGATCCGCCCACTTTAACCTCCCAAGGTGCTGGGATTATAGGCATGAGCCACCAGGCCCAATGCACCATATTTATTTTTATTGTTAAAATTTTTTGTCCAATTTTACTTCTTGGTTTTTTTTTCCAATTGCATTTTTTAGAGATTTTTCTTTTTCTTTTTCATGTTTTTTTGTTTTTGTTTTTAGACAGTCTTGCTTTGTTGCCCAGACTGGAGTGCAGTGGCATGATCATGGCTTACTATAGCCTCAAACTCCTGAGCTTGAGGTATCCTGCTGTCTCAGCATCCCCAATAGCTGTAGCTGGGACTACAGGTACATGTCACCACACCTGGCTAATTTTTTAAAAATTCTTTTGGAGAGATAGGATCTTGCTATGTTGACCAGACTGATTTCCAACTTCTGGCCTCAAGTGAAAGTGCTGGGATTACAGGTGTGAGCCACCATGCCTGGCCCCCATTTCCTTTTAATTAGATGCTAGATTATTCATAAATAAACACCATGTATTTGCATACTTAAGTCGAGTTCTTGCAGTTGTGCTTCTAGAAGACTTTTTCAGAAGGATATGCTTAAAGATATTATTATTAAAAAGTAGGACTCTCCACTGTGTACTCTATTGTGAGCAAACCCAAATCAATTCTCAATCTTTGTTGTCATGAAAATCAAAATCAAAGGTTTCATAAACAAAAACAATGTAAAATAAAGGAACAAAAAAGTCTACCTATATTTTTTGTGAATCCATTCAGAGGCATAGAATTATCTGGAAAAATGACTCCAGGGAGATGTGCAGAAGATCACCTGTGCCCCCATTTATGACAGATCTTAATGATACATTATCACATCTTAAACTTATGGGAATCTTCTTGCACCATAGTTTTTCTAATGGATGGGTGGTTGTCTATATACGTGAAGAATATCCATCTCGTTCTGAAAGGTGTGGAAAGAACTAGCTCCTTGTTTGCATGTGTGTTCTCACAGTTCTCTTTGTCCAGACCAGGTACACTGCAGCCAAAGACAGCATGGTTCAATTCTTCTTTTACCAGCCCATCAGTCATCAGTGGAGACAAACTGACTTCTTTCCCTGCACTGTGACATGTGGTGGAGGTGAGGCCCAGGCTTTGTTCATAAATATTTAGAGCTAAGAGTTAGGGAAATTACACATTTGCATTTTTGAAGCTGATTTTAAAATTGGTGTGGTAATTAGAGATGTCTGATCACACAGCACCTTACGCAGCCTGAATTCACTGGTGTTAATGATACATTTGCTTTTATTCTTGAAGATAGGTGCAAAACTGTATTTGGAAAACACCTTTTACTTTTAGCCGTAAAAAAACTGTAAACAAAAATGTTTGTGTGTGTTACTGCATTTCTTGTCTTGACTGCCCTTAAAGCATGTGTTATTTTTAATTTTCTATGAAAAATCTGAGAAGCAGAGAGATGGAGTGACTTGCCCAGCCTGATTGAGTCGGTGGGTGTGTTGGTTCTAACATTAGATTTACACCTTTCCTCTCCTTAGGTGCAAGAGTATAAGCTTATTAAAAAGAGACAGAGTCTCTAGTAAGTGTTAAGGGGAAAGTCCTGCTTATTATCTGCTTAGTTCAAGGTTTTCTTTTCTTTTTTCTTTTTTTTTTTTTTGAGACAGTCTCTCAGGCTGGAGTGTGGTGTTGCACTCGGCTCACTGCAGCCTCCACCTCCCGAGTTCAAACAATTCTCGTGCCTCAGCCTCCTGAGTAGCTGGGATTACAGGTGCCCACCACCATGCCCAGCTAATTTTTATATTTTTAGTAGAGACTATGTTGGCCAGGCTGGTCTTGAACTCGCAACCTCAGGTGATCCACCTGCCTCGGCCTCCCAAAGTGCTGGGATTACAGGTCAGAGCCACCACACCCGGCCTAGTTCAAGGTTTCTATAGTTAGTTGAGGAAGGTTTTGGGATAAGTGTAATACAGGGCTCCACACACATGCTACAAAAGAAGCATCTTTCATGCTCAGGTGGAAGATAATAGTCTGTTTAATATGGAGAACTGGCAATTCCCTGGAGCAAATGAGTAGGCAACCAGAGCTACTGTCAAAATAATTCTCTTTTTCTGAACTGACCTTTTAAATTGAAGAATAAATGCCTGCGACTCAGAAACCATGGCTTACTAGAATGAGGGTTTATGTTGATGCTTCCCCTTAAAGTACCAGGCAGTGGTACTAGGTTTTTACCACATGCCAAGCCATGTGTTAGATGCTCATCATCACATTTATTATTCAGGAAAACCCTACGGAAGATCCCTTTTATTCCTGTCTTATGCAATAACAAACTGACGCTTAGAAAGTTTAAAGAGCAGCTGGGCATTGTGGTGCACACCTGTAATCCCAGCTACTCAGGAGGCTGAGGCAGGAGAATTGAATCCAGGACGCGGAGGTTGCAGTGAGCCGAGATCGCTCCACTGCACTCCAGCCTGGTGACAAAGCGAGACTCCGTCTCAAAAAAAAAAAAAAAAAGGTGTAAAGAGCATACCCTAGTGTGTGGTTCAGCTAGTAAACAGTGCAGCTAGGATATGGTGCCGGGTCTGCCTGATACCAGAGTCATGCTCTAAATTACTTTGCCTTTGTGCCTCCCCTAAACCATCCGATGCCTGGGACCAGGTCAGGGTATACAGGCTCTCAGGTATGGTCTTCTTTGAAGAGCTAGAATAAATCCTCCTTCAGCCCAGCCTAGCTCCACATCTTTTCATTCTTTGAAATCTACAGAATATCAACTTACTTAGAGTCAGAAACTGGCCTTTCTCCTTTAAACTACAGATATGTGAAGGAGGGCTCTTCAGTCAGTGCCAGGTTGCTGTGAACATGCAGGCAGATCTCTCTGTTCTGAAATTTAGGCTCCCCCTGAAACCAGAGAGCAGGCACTTTTATGGGAAGCACTGGGCAAACCAGGCCCAAGAAGAAGTTTATGTGCCTGGGAATGGACAAGAAGACTGAATAGTGCCATAGAAAGAAAGTAAAAAGTGAGTCTCCCCAGTCTGCCGGTTAGTTCTTCCTAGGGCCAGGGTTGAGGCAATAGACTGCTTGATTATGATCCTACAACAGTGGCTCTCACAGTGGGTTTCCTGGACCTGCAGAATCAGCATCTCCTGGGAACTTACTAGAAATGCAGATTCTCAGGCCCCAACCCTGAACTACTAAGTCAGAAACCCCAGGGTGTGGCTCAGTACGCCCTCCAGGTACTCCACTTCGAGAACCATTGCCTCTTTAAGCCGGTGTTTTTGGATAGCAACTGGAGCCATTTTGCCATCACTATTTTTGCCATATCTGTGTTATTCCTGCACTATTATTTACTTAAGGATTTTTCTTTAAGAGGAAATTTATTCAACCTAAATAAACATATTCACAAAAAGAATTTAATAATACTACCTTAAATGGAACTCTATCTCTTGTCACAAATAGAGCACAATCGCAAAAATAAATACAATGAAACCAGTGGAGTAAGTTATCTTCAAGTTTCTACCAGCTCTGATATTCATTCAGTTTATTTTCAATTCCTCCTGAATTTTCTTGAATGATATAAGGATTTTTATGAGGCAAGGCCTCCTTTGCATCTTTGGGTCACTTATAACTCTTTGGGTATTCTTTCTCTGAAGAAAAACAAACATATCTCTGTCTTTTTTGTTTGTTTGTTTGTTTGTTTCAGAGGCAGGTCTCACTGCGTTACCCAGGCTACATTCAAACTCTTGGGCTCAAGAGATCCTCCAGCCTCAGCCTCCTGAGTAGCTGGAAGTACAGGCATGCGCCAACATGCCTGGCTGAAACATCTATTTTTTAAAAAATGTATTCCTTTGTTCTTACACACAGTTATTCAGAGAGACTTCACATTTGGACCCGTAAGATAAAAGATATTTTCTACTCCAGAAGAGACATTTTATAGTGGGGTTCAGCTTAGTTCAGTTGATTAAATTTTTGGGAAGGGAATAGGTGTTTTTCATACTTGGGTGCCCATGGAAAGACATAGTGAGTCCTGCTGGAACCATAAATGTGCATGAGCACTTAGCAGTGAGATCGTCTCCAAAGATAGCAGTGGATATAAGAACAGAAGGGAGATTTTAGGCTGCTTTTGGGGTGCCTGCCATATTCTGTACACTGGCAGAATTTCAGTACATTTGTTCATGATATAGAAAGGCAATCTGCCTCATTTCTTTTGCTTTTTGTTATCTCTAAACTGTGATAAAACAAAAGAGGAAAATTAATTGTCTCTCCCCAAATTGTAAAAACCTGTATATACCCTGTTTTCATTTAGCAGTCTATTTCTATTTAGAAGAAAAATTTTTTTTCCGACTCAAGGAGCTGTAATCTCATTTTGTACTTGTTTTGGGGAATGTGAAACACACACATAAAACCCTCAAGGAAAGCTTTACCAAAATTTAATTATATTAGTAATCAAATCTGTGTGATGTGTGTGAATGGAATTTCAGAGTTTTTTGGATAACCGAGAAATTAGTTCATCGGTCTCTAAGGTACCAGGGGTACTTGGATGGACTTTCCTAGTCTCATCTATAATGGCTGATGTGGGACACTTGAGATCAATCTGGAGAAAGTACTGAGATTGCTATTGCCATCTGATATCGTCGACTTTCGGGCAGATATTGGCACCCAAGTAACATTTTATTGACTCGATTTGGATTTTCATTCTTGTGGTTTCGACCTTGCTTTTTATAACGCATACCAATCCGTCCTTCTGCACTCAGCTTACGTCCAAGCCATGTCTTGTAGAAAGCTGTCTAGTGGTTTATAAAATCAGATTCCTCTCAACAATCAGGACTTTAAATGTATTTTTAGACCTGTAGACCAACTGGCAGAGGCAGAGCGCTTGGCTTTGGGCATTTTTTTCTTTCCTAAAGAGTTCATTCTAGTTTTGAAAAATTACCTTTTTTTTTTTTTTTTTTTTAAGTTTAACTTAACAGGACACTTATGTAGTGACAGGAAACTTGGAATCAGATCTTTCAGGAAATAGAAGCATCATTTTGTTAGTTGCTTTTTAAATTTATAGCACACATCTATTTGCAATGTTCACTTTCCTCAGAGATTCTACAGATTAAATTTAATAGAATCAGGAATAAGTCTTCATTTCTTCTGTTTGAAGGCTTGTGAGGTGAGGGCTGGGGAGTTACATGGGGGATAGATTTTGTTCCTTTTTTATAGACAATGCTTAATTCCCCATTTGGAAAGTCTTTTGGCATTGCATGTGCCTGTGGCATCTCAGGGGAGCAGAGGAGTAAAATGTGGTACTGTGTTTGCAAATCATAAAATGTTATGAAAGAAATATTCAACCCAGCAACCACCCAGCGCAAGGATAGTTCTCAGAAACATAATGTTGAGTGCAAAAAGTGGAAAACAGAACAAGATTTAAAACACATTATCATTTATTAAGTTAAAAATAGATACACAAAAAACAACATTACATAAGACAGTTGCATATTTAAGGACATATCAACAACAAATTGAAATAGTTACGTTGTGGGGATTGGAATGGGAGTATCGGTAAGGGAAGAAGAGAGATTATATGGAAAAGAGAGACAAGCCTTGAGGAGAAAAGACAATGAACTGAGGAGAATGAGTAACTCACCTGCACTTGGGCTGCAACAGTTCTTGAAAGGAGATTATTGTAATTTTTTAGTTAGAAGTGCTAAGAGTACCACAGTCAGTACTAAGAGTCTTTCTCAATCTTGGCCACACATTTTAGTTATCTGAGAAGAACCTGAGAATCTTTTTTAAAAGGTACTGTTTTCCTGGATCCCAGCCACAGGGCTTCTGACTTAATTGGACCATGAAGGAACCCGGGCATTGAAGTATATTAAAAGCTCCCATGTGATTCTGTTATAGAGCCAGGGCTGAGAACCACTGAGTTAAGTTTCTTAAAGAAGAAAAAAAAACGTGTGGCAAGTGATAACTCTGCCAAGTAAAAATGAAACAGATGCAGTATTCAGACTTTCCTTTTCTACCATTTTAGGTTATCAGCTCAATTCTGCTGAATGTGTGGATATCCGCTTGAAGAGAGTAGTTCCTGACCATTATTGCCACTATTACCCTGAAAATGTAAAACCAAAACCAAAACTGAAGGAATGCAGCATGGATCCTTGCCCATCAAGGTTTGTGTCGTTGCCCACACGCTTTTTACTTTAAAGAGAAACAAATCATCTTCAACTGAGACTGATCAATCTTTGCAGGGCAATGCATTTCCATTTCCTGACTTTGAGGGTATACTGGCGGCAGGTGCCTGCATTGACATTTGTGACCATGGTCCATAGGAATGAGGACACACTTGCTAATCTGGTCACTCAGTCTAGCTTTCTCTTGTTGTGGGCTATGTGTCCCTAAGTTGTTTTATAAGGAAGCTTTTTGAACATCTCCTGCTGTCTTCATCCAAATACAGTGTCTAGTCTATCTGCCAATCATAAATATCTTTCATTCACCATTTTAGCTTTTAAACTGGGTCACCCATTATCACATTTTGGCTTTTGAAGTGTTCACATTAAATTTGGTATAAATAATGCATTGTGCAAAGAAGTAAAAAGTTTTCATGCCAAAGCAAAAAAAAAAAACTATGTGTAAACTATCCGATTGCATAATTTAGTACCTGCTGACTTGGATTGCCTGGGGAAGTTTCCTGGCTTACTACAATACCTTAAAATAACAGCACAATATCAAGTCCCAGAATCCCCCAGATATCTGCCAGCTGGCTTAGGAAGAAGTGTACAAGTGGAAAAGGAAGCATTCTCAATGGATTTTATTTCCTGTTACTAAACTGCCCATTTCCTGTAATCCTGGTTGAATATAATTATTAATAGCGACCTTTCAAAGGACAAATTCTGTGAAATAAAGTGGTTTTTCTAAAGATCCTACTAATAAGACAGTGTGTTAATATCCACTAATATATTTAGAGAATCATGATTATAAAAAGGAATAAATTTATCTAAATTGCAAGATGCTTATTTTCTTTGATTGATATACCATTAGTTTAGTTTTCTATATTTTCACATAGAACTGGGGAATTTGTGTTGTAGATATTCTTGAAAATTAAAGAAATGGTGGCTGAGTTTTTGGGAATAGTTGATAACACCTGACATTTTTAGTTTCCAATTTGAAAGAGCTCTGTCTCTTGGGATGTCAAATATTATATTAGCCAATTAATAAATGTGTTAATAGATTTATTATAGGAATGCCATTCTCACAATGATTTCATTTGTAGTGATGGATTTAAAGAGATAATGCCCTACGATCACTTCCAGCCTCTTCCTCGGTGAGTTATGTTTCCTTTTCCCTTTTGCAATTTAAGTAGTTTGCAAGGAACTGTAGCATTTGTAGCAATAGCCTAAAATGTATGAGGATTAGATGTTAGATACTTACAGAGCTAAGGGAAAACAGACTTCAACTCAATAATCAGAAAAATCTTTCTAAGAATTAGATGGAATAGGATGCCTCAAAAGGTGATGTTTCCCATCTCTGCAGTTGTCAAGCATAACTTGGACAACTTAGTACTTATAGCAGTAGCTCAAATGTTGCAGTTAATCAGAAATTTGAATCCCTTTTATTCCGAGATGAGTAGTATGGTCCTTCCCGACTCTGAGTTTCTGTGATTCTCTAATAATATTGTCCATTAGTATTTTACAGTTTAGAGGCAGTTTGAAGATACAGTTACACTGTATATTTTAATTGATTTAATTTTCACAATGGTCCTATGAGTGGTAAATAGGGATGGTATATGATTCCCATTTGACAAAATCCCCAGATGTGAGAAGCGAAGTACCTTGTGACTAGAGATTGTGTGTGGCAGTTAAGAGTAAAGTCTTGGCTGGGCATGGTGACTCACATCTGTAATCCCAGCATTTTGGGAGGCTGAGGCAGGTAGATCACTTGAGGTCAGGAGTTTAAGACCAGCCCAGGCCAACATGGCGAAACCCCGTTTCTACTAAAAAGTACAAAAATTAGCCAGGCGCATGGTGGCAGGCACCTGGAATCCCAGCTACTTTCAAGGCTAAAGCAGAAGAATCACTTAAACCTGGGAGGCGGAGGTTGCAGTGAGCCAAGATCACACCATTGCACTCCAGCCAGGGTGGCAGAAACAGATTCCATCTCAAAAAAAAAAAAAAAAAAAAAAAGAAAAGAAAAGAAAGAAAAAAAAGTAAAATCTTATGACTCCCAGTCCCACGCTCATGCAGCTGAACTACAACTGATACCTTGAGGCCATACTTTTTGCCACCATCCTTGCAAACTTGAAACAAATAAATAAGCAAACAACAAATAAATAATATAATTTTATTTGTTTGCTTTTGAGCTGGGAACATAATCCGTGGACTTCATGTTCCGTTTCCTGTGGAGGAGGGATTCAGAGACGGAGCTTTGTGTGTGTAGAGGAATCCATGCATGGAGAGATATTGCAAGTGGAGGAATGGAAGTGCATGTATGCACCCAAACCCAAGGTTATGCAAACTTGTAATCTGTTTGATTGCCCCAAGTGGATTGCCATGGAGTGGTCTCAGGTAAGACTTGAGAATCTGCCACTTTTAATTCTCATATTTTAAGGAATATTTTCTATATGCCCACCATGGTACCAGACAGCACAGAGACCAAAAAAAAAAAGAAAAAATTGTGAAAGAGCATGGTCCTTACTCCAAAATGCTTAGGAAGACAGCTGGAGGACAAGGTAAAAAAGATAAGCATCGTACTAGGTAAGAATAAATATTAAGGACATTAATAATAATATTGTTATGTAATTGTTAGCATAATTAATATTAAGTACATCTATAAAGAACAGATGTTGAAGTAGAGTCAATCAGGAAGTCTTTGTTGCCCTTGTGGTGCTTAACCCATCTTTGAGGAATTTGAACAAGCAAGAATTAAAATTTAAATTCTTTGAAGATTATAAACAAGCAAGAACCTGAGAAACATCACTGGGTTAGGGTTAGTGCTAGGGAGATGGTCAAGCAGAGGTGGCTGAGCAAAGGCAGTAATGACAAAGTTGAAAGGGGCTCAGATTCATCAAGATAGAAGAGATGACCCATGACACTAAGAATTGGAAGATTAAGTTGGAAATGCTGACATGACATGAGAAGTGTGTCCTTGATCTAGTAGCTACTAAGAAGCTTCACAATTTTTGTGAAGAAATAATATATTTTAAGTAATTGATGCAAAACAGCCTAACATTGGGAAAGACCAGAGGTGGGCAGCCTATTTAGAAATCATCGTGAGGTCAAGTTGTATGAAAAAAAAAAAAAAAAAATAACAGAGAGAGAGAAGAAGGAAAACACCCCAAAGATATAACAAGGTCTATGTAAAATTGTCATAGTTTTCACTTAATGAAGAGATGACTGAGTAAGCCTCCAGAACAAATAAAATGCAGGAAAAAAATTATGCGATCTACCCATCTGACAAAGGGCTAATATCCAGAATCTACAGAGAACTAAAACAGATATACAAAAAAAAAAAACAAACCCATTCAAAAGTGGACAAAAAATATGAGCAGACACTTTACAAAAGAAGACATCTATGAGGCCAATAAACATGAAAAAATGCTCATCATCACTGGTCATTAGAGAAATGCAAATCAAAACCACATTGAGATACCACCTCACGCCAGTTAGAATAGCGATCATTAAAAAATCTGGAGACAACAGATGCTGGAGAGGATGTGGAGAAATAGGAACACTTTTACACTGTTGGTGGGAGGGCAAATTAGTGCAACCGTTATGGAAGACAGTGTTGTGATTCCTCAAGGACCTAGAAATAGAAATTCCATTTGACCCAGCAATCTCATTATTGGGTATATACCCAAAGAATTCTAAATTGTTCTTTTATAAAGACATATGCACATGTATGTTCATTATGACACTGTTTACAATAGCAAAGACCTGGAACCAACCCAAATGTCCATCAGCAATAGACTGAATAAAGAAAATGTGGCACATATATACCATGGAATACTACACAGACATAAAAAACGATGAATTCGTGTCCTTCATAGGGACGTGGTTGAATCTGGAAACCATCATTCTCAGCAAACTGACACAAGAACAGAAAACCAAACACCACATGATATCACTCATAGACAGGTGTTGAACAATTAGAACACGTGGACACAGGGAGGGGAGCATCACATACTGCGGTTAGTTGGTGGGGGGGCTAGGGGAGGGACAGCGAGGGGTGGGGAGGGTGGGGAGGGATAACATGGTGAGAAATATCAGATATAGGTGATGAGGGGATGAAGACAGTGAACTACCTTGCCATGTATGTACCTATGCAACAATCCTGCATGATCTGCACACATACCCCAGAATCTAAAGTACAATTTAAAAAAAAAAGATGAAAAATGCAGACATTGGTATTTAATAATTTAATGTTAATTCTTTAATTTTCTAGAGAGTGAGATGTAGTTGCCTCAAGTTTCTGCAGCTCTCTTAAGTGATCTCCACACACTTAGCTCATCATGTACATGTATTAATATATCTACTCATCTGTTTATTCAGTGTGTCAGCTGCTATGCTAAGAAGTAAATACAACTTGCTCCTACCACCCAAAAGCTTAGAATCTAGTTACACAGACATCCATGCAAACAAAGTCGTGATACAGTATAGTGTTGTGCATGAGTATTATCATGTGCCCAGTATTTCAGAGGCACAAGGTGGAATGATTCACTCCACCTGAAGGTGTCAGGAAAGCTTCAGAAAGGAGTTAGCACTTGAACTTTAAGGATAAGTGAGTGTCAGGTGAAGACCATATCAATCTTTTTCTGATATCCCCAGACTAAACATAATCACCCTGTAGAACTTTATTCAAACTTGCTAGGGAAGAAGTTATCAATTAATTTTTGGTCACATATTCCCTAAAAAGAAGATTAGAGAATTACATCCCTTTTCACATATATGCAGGTTGACATCTAAAATTTCCTATCACAAGTTTAAATAATTAAAAAGAATATCGTTTCAACATGTTGTGAATGTTGAAATTTTAAAATAAAAGTGTTGCAGCATTTAAAAAAAATCTGTCTAGTGGAATTTAAATGCCATGATAATTATGTCTTTGCCATTTTCAATTAAAAAATACACAAGTGAGCTCTTCTTTAACAATTTGGATGTTGCGAATATTTTTCCCTTGGAACTCACATTTGCAATCTACTCTTTCCACAGAACTTTATTCTAATATAATGTATTTTTATGCTTTAAAGTTTTTTTAATTACACTATTAAATATATATGATCATTGATATTAATTTATTTTACTTTCCTGTGGCCATAAGGCCCTAAGTATTTAAAATAGTCCTCTGAATTGAGTTAATTTTAGTATACCCTCAAAACAACATATATATTTTAAAGTTGGGTAAATAAGAATAACACATAAAAATTACATTTTCATTTGAATACACACTTAGTTCATCATGTACATGCATTAATATATCTTTATAGAAGATAAGTGGAGCTTAAAAAATAGTTCATATATTAATCACCAGAATGAGACATGTGTTCAGCAATGATTTTATTGTTAATTTTTGCTACTGGTTTTTTATTTTGTTTCGTTTGGCTTTGCATGTATACACTGGGAAAGCTTGTTCACATAAATAAATAGACCGGGATGGAAGGATTTTATTTTAGCAAGGTTGTTCATTTCTTTGAACTCTTGAGTTATGTGGCAAAATTCATGTGACGGTCTATCATCAAAAATTATTTTTAAGGATCTGTCTGCTGGCGATTTAAGTCCTCTATTTGGTTGAAAGCAAAGAATATCATCTCAGCTGCAAAAGTATTTGTTATCAAGACATTAGGGACTTTCATTTTTTCAGCCTCCAGTCACCATTATTTCTACAACTGCAGAGCCTGTTTTCAGCCCTCATAAGCCATATGTTCTGTGTTGGCTTTAGAGCTTTTATATCACCCTCCATCCCCATAAATATCCTGACTTTATCATTTTGTATATTATCAGAATAGAGGATGTTAACTAGCTCTTCTCGTTCACCATACCTCACTCAGTATTTTCAACTTTTTAAAAAATCAAATATATTCTCATTGATGAGGATTTTTCATTCTTGAGGACATATGCAGCCCCACAGATGAGTTCTGGAAAGTTGTAAACACTGACAATGCCTTTGGGAGAAGTGTCCGGCTTTCCAGAAGGGTGGTTTAAAAGGAGAAGATATTCCTTTGGGTTAACCAGTTGTAGTATTGTTATATCTTATACTATTTTCTTTCTCTTTGGGTAGATTTTATCTTTCTTTCATGGCTAATATAAAATAGCCCCTCAGTGTCTTATATATCTTAAGTTGATAAATTTGGAGGTAGTTGAGTCAATTTTCCAAAAATAGGGTAATATAAAACTTCACTGAACTCATTAAAGCATTTGTTCAGTGGTTTCAAGAGTGGCGTGATGCACTAAAGAGGTTTCCCAATATACTGCCTGATGTGTGTACACTGAGAAAAGCCTCCATATCCTTGAAACATGTCTTTGAAACTTGTCCCCAGGGACATCCAGGTACAGAGTGCTTAGGGGGTCAGAAGAGAGTTTACAAGCTCTGTAAAGCAGTGGCTTGGCCATGGCTTTGGCAACAGATGGCTCTGGGAGGGAATTCCACTCTGCCTGTTAGGAACTGTGTTACCTTGAGCAAGGTCCTTAGATGGTGGGCTATTTGCTTATCTGTTCAATGAGCCTGAAACTACTGATCTGCAAGGGGATCAGGAGGATTCATGACGTAACAAATGAAGGAGATTCCTGTCCCATAGCAAGTAACCAAAGGCAACCAAGAGCTCTCAGCGCCTTCCTGGGGTGGATCCAGAATTGGTGAGGTCTGAAGTTTGTACAGATTGCAGGGGACTCCTCAAAAACAAAAAGAATATGAAACATAATTATTAAATATCAAAGAGAATGTTTATTTAGATAAGAAAGGAAATGACAAGAAATGGCAAATTTTAAAAAGCTGACAGCAACCTCAATGTGAAGTCTGGACTTAATAATGATAATATTTAATAATGATATATTAAGTGATATATTAGTTATGTTAATAATGATATATTAATATTGGTTCATCAGTTGTAACAAAGGCACCACACTAAGGCAAGCTGTTGATAATAGGGAAAATCATAGGGCAGAAAAGGGGTGAAACGAAATATGGGAGTTTTCTGTACTCTCTGCTCAATATTTCTGTAAACCCAAAATGGTCCTCAGAAAATATAGTCTATTAATTTTTTTAAATACATACATGTGTATATATATATATATACTCCCCAACATGCAGACTGTGTTAGTCCATTCTCACACTGCTAGAAAGATACTACCAGAGACCGGTTAATTTATAAAGGAAAGAGGTTTAACTGACTCACAGTTCCACATATCTGGGGAGGTCTCAGGAAACCTGCAATGATGGCGTAAGGCGAAGGAGAAGCAAATACCTTCTTCACAAGTCAGCAGAAGAGAGAGAGCATGAAGAGGGAAGAGCCCTTTATAAAACCATATATCTTGTGAGAACTCACTCACTATCATGAGACCAGTATGGGGGAAACTGCCCCCATGACTAATCATTCCCAACCAGATCCCTCCCCATAGGGATTATGGGGATTACAATTCAAGATGAGATTTGGGTGGGGATACAGAACCAAACCATATCACAGAGAAATGAAAAGATATTCTAGATTTTTGTATGACATGAAAACATTCCACTCATAGACAAGAGTAACTTTTAAATCATAAACAAATAATCCAAGAAAAAAATGCTGACAACACAAACTTCACAGAAATTCAGAAAAAAATAGCATAATGTTTTTATTAATTTTAACTGCAGGTAGTTGTAGTTATAGATGAAGATACATCTATAGTATTTTTTTCTCTACTGTTTGGTGGAATACTCTTCGATGGCCTTGTTATATGACAGTAGTTTTGCAAGATCGACTTCTGTAGACAGAATAGAAACATAATCCTCTGGCATCATTGGTCAGAATTTTATTATATTTTTATTGACAGTTCAGAAAGGTTTCATTCACCTTCAAAAATTATTTTAGGCAGGATCACCTAAACTTTTAATCTAACGAGGGAACTTGTAACAAGTTTCTTTGATATTTGAGCAGTAAGATTTCAGGGCATTTATAATTTTCTTGAACTATGATCTCACCTTAAATACCCTTTGAATTGAGAAGTGGAACAAAGTTGTACAAAAGAGAGGCCCTGAAATACAAGCCTCACAGAAAATTAGCCTCTGCACTCTTCCTTACATAATATTTGTCTAAAAGTCTTTTATGTTTAATGTTTATGTAGTTCAATGGCTCTCCTTTGCATATGATATTAAAAGAAATGCATTGGCTTCTCTTTTCTTCTTTGAAGTGCACAGTGACTTGTGGCCGAGGGTTACGGTACCGGGTTGTTCTGTGTATTAACCACCATGGAGAGCATGTTGGGGGCTGCAATCCACAACTGAAGTTACACATCAAAGAAGAATGTGTCATTCCTATCCCGTGTTATAAACCAAAAGGTAAGTCTGTGGTGCATTGTAAATTCAAATCAAATGGTATTTTCCAGCTCTCATTCCAATATTGTAGCATTTCCTTTTCAACTTACTACTTTCCTATAAAAATTGTTTTATTGACAAATTGCAATAGACCTTCCCATCTAGATAAAAAAGTTGGATATATGTGAATTATTCCTCGGAGGGAAAACAGCTCCTGTTAATTCAGTATAGATAGAGTAGCTCCTATCTACCTAGCTTTATACTAACATTTCTTGGTGGACATAAGAAAATTAAATGCAGTCCCTTCCTTGAAGAAAAAGAAGAATGGAGGGAGGAAGATTAAAAAAAGAGGGGAAGGAAAAGTAGAAGGAGGAAGAGAAAGAAGAGCAAGAAAAAGAGGAAGAAGTAGAGGAGGAGGAGAAAATTATTGACTTTTCCCAAGATTCTCATTATTCTTGGTACCTACCTCTCCACTAGAGTGTAAGATTTTTGAGGGAGGAGTGGTGTCATCTTTATCATGTGTACTAATGCATGGAATGAATGAAAACTTTCAGTTCCCAGTGGAGATCTGTGGATGCATTTATAGTCTCTCCATTAGTTCATATTTGTTCTACATGAAAGGGCGGAAATGGGTAGCATTCGTGGATAGGATTATTTGGCATCACCTCTCTGGTTTATGGTCTTCTCTGTACTTAGTTTTTTCCATGTTCTTTAGTGTTAACCATTCTCATGAAAAGTGTCTTACATCTTGAAATGGAAAAAAAGATTATTCCCAACTATTAGTAAGAAGGACTCCTCCTTAGTACTTGAGAGAGGATGGTAAAATTCTCTTTTGTTATTTCTGGGTTCATTATTCGTACAAATAGTCTCGTAATTAGCCATTCAATAAATATTTTTTGAGTATGTCTATCTTGCAGAAAAATCACTAGTTGCCATTACAGGTAAAAACATTGACTATATAGCTCCATCAGTGAAGTCTTTTCTCCTTCCTTATGCACTGATGATACTTGCATAGCCACTTACATAGTGTCTATGGTTTCCTTGAAGCATCCTGAAGTTATTTTTATTTCTCACTTCATAGATAGATAATTTCTTTCTTCACATCAAGGAGACTTCAAAGGACAGAAAGGGGCAACAGTTTGCTCCTCCATGCCAGATGTAATTGGTAATCTTCTCCCTCAACAACTACAACAGTAAAAGTTTGAATACACTATAACACAGACTCTCTCATCCTGTCCCAACTTTCTTAACTTCCATGTTATTTGCTTTTCTCTGTTAATTTTTGCATTCCATGTGCAAAAATAAAGTGTGACCAAAGATAGCAGGCTGATATGGCTGAAGGAAGAGCTTCAGTGTGTGAACAACAGAAATCGGTATTGATTTGTAAAAGGCATTTTTATGTTAACTTTGACAGCATATTCAACTGTATCATGTGATCATTTTGGTTGCATTTTAATAATGTATTAATTTTTTTAAATATAGCAGAAATGTTTAATTCATTCCAGAAGCCACCTAATGTACTGTGCTAAGGAACTAACTTGCATTTGGAAAACATGACCTCTTTATAAATGAAATCTTCAGCCAATATAATCATATATCCAACTCCTTAATGATTAATAGTAATTAAGCTCATTGTTTATGTTCTCTTTTTCTTAGAAAAAAGTCCAGTGGAAGCAAAATTGCCTTGGCTGAAACAAGCACAAGAACTAGAAGAGACCAGAATAGCAACAGAAGAACCAACGTGAGTCCAGGACCTTTTATGGGAATAATCATGGCATAGCCAGTTAACATGATATATGTAATTTTTGTACTTATTGGAGTACAATGATACATTTAATATCCAAATGACCTGGATTTACAGACTCTGGAGAGCTTGAGCTGGCTAGAATTTTTCTTTATTTCACAATTCAGCAGTCCTCCTTTGGCAGTATCTCTGAGCAACACAGAAAAGAACAGTGTTATTTAACTCAAAGCAGATCCAGTGGTCTGTTACACTTAAGATATTGGGGATAACTTCTAGGTTTTAACACCTGTGATTTGACTGAGAACCATCATAGCATCATACAAATAAACCAGTCATTCCATGGGTAAGTCATAGTCAATCTCCATAAAATCATTTAAGTTGAAATGCATTAGTGGCCTGAGTGATCATAGGGAAATGGAAATAAGGTATGAAGAGTATTGGAGCTTAGAACCACCCCTGCTAATTACATGACCTTAGACAAGTCTAACTTTTCTATGTCTTATTCTCCTTACCTATGAAATTAGCAGGTTGGGCTTGATCTCTCCAGGGTTCATTCCAACTCAAAAATCCAGTGACTACTATCATATGTGATTTGATGAGTCTGGATTGTAATGGTGCCAGTGGAAATTAAGAATCAAGAGCAAATCAAAGAAGCATTCTGGAGGCAGTTATACAGGGACAAAAAGAGAGCAAGAAATCAAAGGTGCCCTGAGATTTCTGCTCCAGGAATCCGTAAGACCAACAGCACCAATGACAGACTCAAGTAATTGGACAGAACAGCTGACTCCATGTCAAACACGTCAAGTCTTTGGTGCTGACAGGCTGTATCTATGAAGAGAGCAATTCCCTAAGCATCGGAGGAAAAGGAGTCTCAGCAGTAATCTGGCCACTTTCCCTCTTGGAGCAGGCATTTCTTCAACACGTTCAGCAATGGGCAGAGTTCACTGCATTAAGAGACACCTCATTCTTGAGTTTAAAAACCCAAGTTATTTGCAAGATATTTTCCTTCTTTTTTTTTTTTTTTTTTTTTTGAGACGGAGTTTCGTTCTTGTTACCCAGGCTGGAGTGCAATGGCGCGATCTCGGCTCACCGCAACCTCCGCCTCCTGGGTTCAGGCAATTCTCCTGCCTCAGCCTCCCGAGTACCTGGGACTACAGGCACGTGCCACCATGCCCAGCTAATTTTTGTATTTTTAGTAGAGACGGGGTTTCACCATGTTGACCAGGATGGTCTCGATCTCTTGACCTCGTGATCCACTCGCCTCGGCCTCCCAAAGTGCTGGGATTACAGGCGTGAGCCACCGCGCCCGGCCGCAAGATATTTTCCTTCTATTGAGACACGATAGACTTCCTAATTCGTGTTCTCTGAAGCAGAAAAAAAGTACATCTATGCCCCATCCCATGTGACAAATTTTCACAAATATGAAGAAAGCTGCCATGGATCCCGGGAGCTTCATCTTTCCCAAGCTCATCATTCTTAGCCTTTTCAGCAGTCTTTATGCACTGTTGTTTTTAGATCCCTTCCCAACCTCCTGTGCTTTTCAGAATCCACTCTCATTTGTCAGTCTCCCTTTTAACTGTGGTCCAGCCCAGTGATGAGCCCCAGGGCAGTGTGGGTTACTTCTCTTTGAGAAGGCACATGTGGCAAAGTGATGTGGGCCAACATAGCTGGCACATCACACTCATGACAGGCACAGACTTCTCCACGTGGACCACTGTCAGTACTGGCTAGAACCACAGAAGAGACTGTGGACTGTGTGAGGGTGAATGGCTTCACAGTATTTGAGTAAAAAGAGAAGAATGTTGGGCTCCTGACAGAAGCTTGGGGATTTAGAGGAAGGGGGAATCAGAAGAGGAAGATGGTGAGGGAGTAAAGTAGTGAAGAGAGGGAGCAGTAAGACCCAGGAAAGCTTATTATTCCAGAGACCAAAGGAGGAAGGAGTTTAAGGAGGCAAGCCGCAAATAGGATTCAAATCTCACAGAAAGACAAGGAAAATCCACGAGGAATGAGAAAAGGCTGCTTTTATTAACAAGAAAGGCTTTTTCAGTGAATTTTAGAGTAATATTATTCAAAGGATAGAGAATAAAACATTGTGGAGATTTCAGAAATAAATTTCCAAAAAAGAAGGAAATGGAGCAATGGGTATTTGAGTACTGAAGGAAAGAGTAAAGACGGGTAGTCAAGCTTATGGAAAAGTGTATGCGTATGTGTTTGTTGGTTTTCATTTTGAAGTTAGGACAGTCTTAAACAGATTAAAAAGACAGGATTTTAGACAAGTAGGTTAATATCTGCAGACCTTCCAGCTATACAAGGAAGGCATTAGGCTAAATGCTGCTGGAATCTTCTCCCATCTCTGATCGCCTACAATCCTGTGATGGAAGGAGTCTGTAGAAAGAAAAGGGTTCGAGACACTTGAGAGAGAGTGCGTAGTTATCACAAAAGAAAGATCATGGAGTCCTTTGTCTAGAATGGTGGGTCCTACCAAGATCTTTTGTTTTCAAAACACAGTTAGATGACAGTTGATAATCCTTCTGTATGTCCTCTCTTGGTTAATAGGATTGCAGTCCATCCAGTTCCCCCAGCTAGGAGCCTGGAGTCTTTCTTGGCTCCTTCCCATTCTTCTCTGAAGTGTAATTAGCCGCTGACTGGTGCCGGCTACATTTACTAAAATCTTTCTTGGTTCCATCTCCTCCTCTCCATCCAAGCTACTATCCTTGTACAGGTCCTGAAATCAATTCCCAGGATACCTGCAACAGCTTTCTAATTTGCTCCTCAATTGCTTCCCTGTCTAGGTAGGGCACAAGTCTAATTCTTTCTTTGCAGTGTTCAGAGTATCCGAATGTCTCCCCGTCGCCCAGATTTATGTGGGTTCATATGGCCAACAGGACTTGGCAGCGTATTACTTTTCGGGTCCCCAGCCTCATGTCTGGCCACCTCCTTGTTTTGCCTTGAATGGGATGCTTCAGTCACACTGACTTACGGGCTGTTTCTAGCCCACAGCAAGCTGCCTCTTTCCTCCTTTCCTTTAATCACACTCCCCTCTTAGTTGGGAATGACCCCCACCTGTCAAGTCTTATTTTGTAACTTTCTTTTAATCATAGAAAATTTCAAACCTATTTAAAAAAGGATAAAACAGTGTAATGAACCACCATGTCTTGTTCATAACCCAGTGTCAACAATTATCAACCCAGAGCCACTCTTGTTCCATTGAAACCATCACCACGGCCACTACGCCCTGATCATTTTTGAAGCAGACAGCACATCACTTCATTCATAACTATTTCAGTATGTATCTCTAAAAGAAGTCTTTTGAAAAAATAACCAAAGTACCATTTTTGAAATGCTATCCTCCATACTTCTATCAGAATCGCCTGTGGTGCTTTTAAAAATGTGATTTCCAGGCCCCACTGAGACAGATACTGTAGGGCTGCCAGATTTTTTTTTTCTTGTCAGAGATACACACACACAACTTTTTTTTGTTGTTGAGACGGAGCCTCACTCTGTCACCCAGGCTGGAGTGCAGTGGTGCAATCTCGGCTCACTGCAGCATCCACCTCCCGGCTTCAAGCGATTCTCCTGCTTCAGGCTTCCGAGTAGCTGAGATTGCAGGTACGCGCCACCACGCCCAGCTAATTTTTGTATTTTTAGTAGAGGCGGGGTTTCACCATGTTGGCCAGAATGGTCTCGATCTCTTGTCTTCGTAATCCACCCGTCTTGGCCTCCCAACATTTTCACCATTTTAAAGCGTGCAGTTCAGTGGCTTTAAGCACATTCACACTGTGGTGCATCCATCACCACCTCCCATCTCTAGAATTTTTTCATCACCCCAATATAAGCTCTGTTCACCTTCAGCAATAACTCCCTACTCCCTCCCCCTAGACTCTGGTAACCTCTGTTCTACTTTCTCTCTTTCATTAACTAGCATTTTCAACAAACACCACAGATAACTATGGCAGGAAAGTGGGCATATCCAAGTTTGGGAACCACTGGATCAGTTAGTCCCTAACGTCCCTTTAAAGTTCAGAAAATACAGTTTACTTTATTGAATTAGAAAAGGAGGATGTCAGTAAGGCGCGGTTGCTCACCCCTGTAATCCCAGGACTTTGGGAGGCCGAGGTGGGTGGATCACTTGAGCTCAGGAGTTCAAGACCAGCCTGGCCAAGATGGTAACCCTGTCTCTATTAAAAATACAAAAATTAGTTGGCTGTGGTGGCACATGACTGTAGTCCCAGATACTCAGGAGGCTAAGGCAGGAGAATTGCTTGAGCTCAGGAGGTGGAGAGGTTGCTGTGAGCTGAGATCATGCCACTTCACTCCAGCCTGGATGACAGAGAGAGACTCCATCTCAAAAAAAAAAAAGAAAAAAGAAAGGAAAAGAAAAGGGGGTTATCATGGAAGCTACAGTGAGCTTCAGGCCCCATATTCATTCCAAATCTGCCTTTTCTGTCAGCCCCACCTGACTTTGCTGGGGGGGGGGGCGGTTTCCTCATCTTATTCACAGAGCAAAGCCAAAAGGTTCTTTACTCCTGAAGACACCACCGTTTCCTCCCCCGTGTGGAAGACTGAGCCGACAGCACCTGTTCCCTGGCCCAAGCAGCTGCCTCTTCCCACCTTCCACCATCTCTCCCTCTGTGGTCTCTCTGCAATTTTCCTGCATAATTCACACTGCCTGGCAGTTGCTGGCCTGGTCCTGGCCATCTAGTGTGAAGTTTATAGTTTCCTGCCACCACTTCTGAGTCTATTCATTCCCTTGATTTCCAAACAAAACCACAACATATCTCAGCTTCCAGTGCATCCTTTTATTACCACTGTCTTTTGTGGTTTGGGGATGCTTGCTTGTTGACAGTGAAGGAAAAGATGAACGCAGCTGTATTTTACATCCCTCCCGTAGAGTCTGCCAAGCCTGGAGGAGATAAATATTTCTGCCTCTGTGGTTTACCATGGCTCGAGCTCTGAATTTACCTAGGGAGTGGATCTTCAGAAAACTTTTTTCCTTTTTTTTTTTAATTAGGAAAATAAAAATTATAGTGTATAAAGCTAAGCCAAGGGAACTGCAGTACTGACCTTCTTAGCTTTCAGCTGTGGAATCTGTTGACAGTTGATATGGTTCATTGCTTTGTTGTTGTTTTAAAAGTTCCTCCCTGGAGCCTCTTTGTTTGTTTCTATGGGATTTTTAACACTTCAGCAAAGTTGTTGCCCTTGCTGTCATTTTTCATATACAAAAACTAAGAAAGTAGAATGGACTTAGCACACCTTGTATGTTTTTTTCACTGCTGTCTTAACTTCTTCAGTTGTGGAAACTGTATTTGCTAAAGTCAAATTAGGTGATACTTCAGGAATCTGTTTTTCTAACAACAACATTGTCTAACAGCTAATATGAGGAGTGCTTTTGTACCAGACCTTGTTCTGAGTGTTCTACATGGATTAAGTTGTTTAATGCTCACAACAACCCTATGAGGAGGTGCTATTCTTATCTTCATTTTTGAGGCTGAGGAAACAGAGGCACAGAAACATAAAGGAATTGTTTTGGAGATATTAAATGGTGGACAGTGGTTCTCTGGCACGTGACTCTAGAAAGAGCTGCAGTTTCATGTCAGATGTCCTGAATTCAAGTCTCAGCCATCCTTGGGTTTTTCTAATGGAGCAGACAGGGAAGTGAGCGACTGCGTGATGGTACCGTAAGGTCGCGATGTATTATAATTACATTATGGTGTTGTACAGGCTCAGGGATGGTTTCCAGAAATAGATGGTACATGAACTGAGATTGTAGAATGTCCTGCAGTGTCAGCAGAGAAGCATGACAGGTATTTGGAATAGAGGTTTGTGTGCAGGCTTACTGGCCATGTGGGCCACGCAGGTTGCTGAGGTGGTCTGAGGGTGTAGAGGGGCCTGGGGATGAGCAGGGGAGCAATAATGGCAACAAGGAAGCAGCTGGAGAGGCCAGCAAGTCTTGAGGGATGTTCATGGTTCATTAAGGAGCTTGGACTTTATCAGGGTATGGTGGGAGCCATTTAAGGATTTTAACTGGGGAAGTGACGTGATCTCAATTACATTTTTGAAAGATCCCTCTGGTGGTCTGCAGTTTGTTTCCAATTATTCACAATAATAAATACAATTGCAGCAGATTTCAAATTGGACATCTCTAATTGTCTCACTGGACATATTTCTAGAGTGGAATTTCTGGGCCAGGGACAGGCATTTAATTTCTTTTTTTTTTTTTTTTTTTTTGAGACAGAGTCTCACTCTGTTGCCAGGCCGGAGTGCAGTGGCGCGATCTCAGCTCACTACAACCTCCACCTCCCAGGTTCAAGCAATTCTCCTGCCTCAGCCTCCCGAGTATGGGACTACAGGCACATGCCACCACGCCCAACTAATTTTTGTATTTTTAATAGACACGGGGTTTCACCATATTGGCCAGGATGGTCTCCATCTTTTGACCTCGTGATCCGCCCGCCTTGGCCTCCCAAAGTGCTGGGATTACCGGCATGAGCCACCGCATCTGGCCAGGGACAGGCATTTAATTTCTATTGTCAAACTTCCATTTAGAAAGAAATCAGTGCTGGCTTCTCTTGCCAGCAGCAGTACTTTGGATTCATTTACTGTCATCCTGGATGATCTTTAAATGCTTCTATATCCTCTGATACAGGTGAGGCTATGTAGAATAATGCTAGCAGCTGTTTTATACCCTTTGGTTACTTCTGTGTACCTCCGTTTTCTCATCTGTAAAGTAGGCATAATAATATATCCTGATAGGGTTGTTGTTATGAGAAAATGATATAGTTTGTTTGAAGCACTGAAGACAGTGTCTCATAGGAATAACAATGCAATGAATGTCTGATGTTACTATTTTTATTTTATTGTACTTATTGAGCTTTTAACTCAGACATCATTATGTTTAATCCTTACCCAGTCCCATTAGGTAGGTACTATTATTGTTCTTATTTTATAAAAAATTATTACCTTTGTGTTTGAATAACAATTTTACTAGACATAATAGTCTTAGGACTCAGATCCTCTCTCTCTCAAACCTTTTACTCCATCTTTTCCTGATTTTGAATGTTGTGTGCATCTGAGGTACCCTTGACTTTCTCTGTAGGAGACTTGCTTTTTGTGCCTAGACACCTAGACAATTCTTCATGCTCAGAGTTTTGTTAACCAGATATATTCATTTTCCATAGCTGCCAAGACCACAAACTTGTAGTGTAAAACAACAAAAATGTATTATCCCACAGTTCAGTGGGTCAGAAGCCCGTGGATTCAGCTGGCATCTCGGTTCCAGTTCCCAGTAGGCCAGGATCAAGGTGTCTGTCAGCCTGAAGCCTTCTTTGGCAAGAGTCGACTTCCAGGCTCATTTGAATGATTGGCAGAATTCAGTTCCATGTGGTTGTAGAACTGAGATCTTCATTTCCCTGCTGGCTGTGGGCTGGGAGGTTGTTCTCAATTTCTAGAGGCCACCTGCATTCCTTGGCTCATGGTCTCTTCCATCTTGGAGCCAGCAACCGTGGGTAAGTTCCTCTTACACTTCAAATCCCTCTCGCTTATTAGTTTGCTTACGTTTCTGACTCCAGCCAGAGGGATGTCTCTGTTTTTAAAGATGTCTATGATTATATTAAGCCCACCAAAGTAATCTGGGATTATCTCCCCATCTCGAGGTCACTCCTGTAAAGTCCCTTATGCTGTGTATGGTAATGTATTCACATATACTAGGGATTAGGGCCTGGGAGTATTTGCAGGGGTGAGGAACCATTATTCTGCCTACAACTCTAGGTTTTTATGTTAATCATTTTTATTACTTTTTCCTGGAAGACAGTGTACCTATTTGGAATGTATTTCAGTCATTTTCTTCATATTTTATTTCTGATTACCTTTTCTGTTTCATATATTGGAATCTCTACATGAAGAATCCAGTTATCATCAATATTGGATTACCTATATTCTTTTCAATTTAGTCCCTTAAAATTGTGCTTTAGGAAGTCAATTTTATAAAAATGTAGTTTACATATAGTAAACTATGTCTATTTAAAGTACACCATCGATGAGTGGTTTTTGTTTTTGTTTTTGTTTTTGTTTTTTTGAGGTGGAGTATCACTCTGTTCTTCAGGCTGGAGTGCGGTGGTGTGATCTCAGCTCACTGCAACTTCTGCCTTCTGGATTCAAGCAATTCTCCTGCCTCAGCCTCCCAAGTAGCTGGGATTCCAGGCATGCATGACCATGCCCAGCTAATTTTTTATTTTTAGTAGAGATGGGGTCTCACCATGTTGGCCAGCCTGGTCTTGAACTCCTGACTTCAGGTGATCCACCCGCCTCAGCCTCCCAAAGTGCTAGGATTACAGGCATGAGCCACAGTGTCTGGATGATGAGTTTTGACAGATGTGTATACCCCTCAAACTCTAGCCCCACTCAAGATCCAGAACATTTCCATCCCCCTAAAAGTTTTCTTGCAGCTTCTCTTTCTCTCTCTCAACACTGCATCCACTTTCAAGTCTGGCCTCTGTGTCATTAATTTGATCTTCAGCCATGTTTCTTCTGTTTTTTTCCTAGTTCTGAATTACTTGTTAGATTTGTGACAATAATATTGTTATGTTTCACAGTTGGTTTACTCAGCTCTGCCATTTTCCATTTTACTCTTGTTTTATCATCTCATCTCAAAGCTCTCACATTAGTGACATGATATTCTTAAGTTCTTCCACTGTGCAAAGATGAAGGGAATACAATCTGTTCCTCTGGTTGTGTTTTGCCCGGACATGGCTCTTTGAATGTATTCCTTTCTTTCTTTTTTAAAAAATAATAATTGGGGAGGAGAGACAAGATTCAGAATTGTGTGAATACTTTAATTTAAATGAAAAATAATACCTAGAAGGAAATCATGCTGGATTATGTGTAATTATTTTTTAGTTCCCATGGCTTTTTAATTTTAAACCTCTAAGTCACTTGTTACTTTGGATGGAACTAACATCTACTTTTTAAGAGGGCTTTTTAAAAGATCATTGAAAACCAACTTGAAATATACAGAAAACCTAGGAGGACATTGAATATAACCATCATTCCCTGCTCGGAGTTGAGGTGAACCTTCTTTCTTTTTTTTTGAGACAGAGTCTCATTCTGTCACCCAGGCTGAAGCTCAGTGGCATGATTTTGGCTCACTGCAACCTCCACCTCCTGGGTTCAGGTGATTCTCCTGCCTCAGCCTTCTAAGTAGCTGGGATTACAGGTGTGTGCCACCACAACTGGCTAATTTTTTTTTTTTTTTTGGTAGAAATGGAGTTTCACCATGTTGGCCAGGGTGGTCTCAAACTCCTGACCTCAGGTGATTCGCCCACGTCAGCCTCCCAAAGTGCTGGGATTACAGGTGTGAGCCACTGCACCTGGTGAAGGTGAACTTTCTTACTCGAGGTGAACCTTGGGTAAAAAGGTTCTCAGTCACCAACACATAGAAGTCTAATTTGAATGAAAATATCTATTTCCCATGCATACATACATACATGCTACATCTGGGGCAGTTCATATACTATGACCTATTTTGTCTAAAATCAAAAAATAGTATATAGATATATATAGATAGTATATATTATAGACTACACAGTATGTGGCATATATGTATAATATATTTATTTCATTTAATAATCTTCAAGAAAGACTGTTCTTTATCCATTCATAGCTAGACCCCCATCTTTTTAATTGACTACATATTATTACACTGTATGGATTCCCTCATCTTTAAGTAGTCTCCTTTCCAGTTCTACCATGAGAGTAGCAAAGAAAGAAAAGAAACATCAAATGTTAACTCCAGAATTGCCCCTTCCCGGGAAGTTGAGGAAACCCTCACATGGAATCTGAGAATTAGAGAATGGAGCTCCCCACTAACAATTTTCAACACAATGAACAACATGTTTTATGTTGATTGATATTTCTTTGCGGGACTTGTATATAGCAATGGTGTTCATTCTGCTGATTGTGGGTGTGCTTTTTTGGACAACTATAGTTAAGTCTTTCCTGGGGAAAGAAGGTTGGATGACTCTGTGAGAATCTTACGACCCTGTGTTTCTGAGGTTAGAAATATAAAGCTTTGGAACTGTGTCTTAAACAAACATCTTAGCAATGTTTCCTCAAGTTATTTAGTAGAACATTATCCCATGGATAAGGGTCTATATTCACTTAAGTTTATGAAATGATGCATGTAATATTTATCTCTTAACCATTTGTAGTATGCATTTATAGATCATAATATTTGGAAAAATTTTACAGTGAGTAAATCTGTTGAACATTATTGAGCCCAAAGTTTTCAAAACTTATTCTATTACTGAACTCTTTTTCCTCTATCACTTAATATCTCATGATACAAAGTGTTGCTTCAGAGTATCTTAAATATATGTTAACTATATCTGTCCCTATGGAATCCAGTTTTCAAAATCTGTGAGTGGTCCAATAAAGGACGGAATATATGCCAGATAGTAAATATTTTAGGCATTGTAGGCCAGATGGTTTCTATTGCAAATATTCACTTCTGTTACGTAACACAAAAGCCACAGACAATAGGTGGACAAATGAGTGTGGATATATTTCAGTAAAACTTTAGTTATGCACAGTAAAATTTAATTTTACATAATTTTCACATGTCACAAAATATCTTTTTTTCTCCCAACAGTTTAAAAATGTAAAAATGATTCTCACCTGGTGGGCTGTACCAAAGATAGGTGGGCGAGATTTGACCCATTGGTCATAGTTTGATGACCTTTGATTTAGTGGATAATAATTCAGAATAAGAATTAAATGCTTTGTTCAGCCAGATTGTGTGATATTTCTTTTGGTTTAAAGAAGATCCAGAAGCTTAGTCCATTTGTATATGAAGCATAAAAGTATATTAAAGCTTCATCCACTCTGTAAAAGGTATTTAAGGTACCCTAAAATTTAGCTCCTAAACTTGAGACAGTTTAATACTACTCTGCCCATTACA
Organism: Alouatta palliata; assembly: GCA_004027835.1. Classification (NCBI taxonomy): domain Eukaryota; kingdom Metazoa; phylum Chordata; class Mammalia; order Primates; family Atelidae; genus Alouatta; species Alouatta palliata. The sequence continues at coordinate 4,222 of PVKV010012218.1, read as the reverse complement.
GAGGATAAGCTCAATACTAATTTACTGAGTAAATATTGGTGAAAGTCTCCATATTGTAAAAGAAATTCAATTAGAAATTATCTCCACATGATGGTTTTGTTTATTACTAAATCTTAAAGAAAACCTTTGTAATTTTTGCAAAGGCCGTAGCACAGATTTGAATTATAAAGTGGGTGTAAAAGTAGAATATGTGTTTAGTGAATTAGTCTTTCTGTTGCTAGTAAGATTTGAAACGTTGTTAGGTGCATTATTGACCATCAACAAAAGTATTGAATTCCAAATGCGTGGAATTCCCCCAAATGAAACTGGTTATTTTTGTCTTCGTTGAATGTATCACTCCTTTTCTGGCCTATATTTAATGACCCTCAGTGTCCTTTTCTGGTGGCTCCCTGGTTTTCCCCAGGTTCATTCCAGAACCCTGGTCAGCCTGCAGTACCACGTGTGGTCTGGGTGTTCAGGTCCGCGAGGTGAAGTGCCGTGTGCTCCTCACATTCACGCAGACCGAGACTGAGCTGCCCGAGGAAGAGTGTGAAGGCCCCAGGCTGCCCACGGAACGGCCCTGCCTCCTGGAAGCATGTGATGAGAGCCTGGCCTCCCAGGAGCTGGACAGCCCCCTCCCTGAGGACAGTGAGACGACTTACGACTGGGAGTACGCTGGGTTCACCCCTTGCACAGCAACATGTTTGGGAGGTATTTGAACCTTTGCTTAAGAGACAGTTATGTTGTGTGTTGCTAGTGGATTGAGAAATTGCTAAATCAAGTAAGCCAAATATGCAAATTAGCAGGAGTCTAAAGGAGGTGAAATCATTCAAATAACTGAAAACTATACTTCTTTCCTTCCTTCCTTCCTTCCTTCCTTCCTTCCTTCCTTCCTTCCTTCCTTCCTTCCTTTCTTCTTTTCTTTTCTTTTTTCTTTCTTTGTTTCTTTGTTTCTTTCTTTTCTTTCTCTTTCCTTTCATTATTATTTTAGAGGTAAAAGAGTGTGGGACTATATATCCTAACCAAAAAAAGTATGTTTCTTTGCTTGAGAATCTGCATAACTGAGATGGGGGTGGGAATCACTGGTTCACATGGAATAAATAGAAAAATGCACAATGGGATAAGTTAAGGCCATCTTGTGCATAAATCAGTCTTACAGATTGAAGTAGCTTGGAATTGCCATTTCTAATGCAACTCTAGATCAGAGTTTGTCCTCAGAAAATATTTGAGTTCATATCTGCACATTGGGCCAGCACCTAGGGAACACACTAATCACCATGATTTATGTTTGTGTACATAGAGGGTGACATACACAACCAAGAAACCTATTAGGATTAGAAAGTGGTTGTATAGCCAGGTGACCCCTTTGGGGTGAAAAGTTGGCCCCCTTATGATTTGTGCAATCTAGGATCCAAAAGGGAGTGGAGGAGCAGTTACCAGGAGTCCAGATAGCCACTCTCGAGGGCTCTGTTGAAAGTAAAAACATAGAAATAACAAATAAGAAAACTGTATCTATTACTCATATGAAGGAGACTGGGTCTGACCAGGAATCCAGAGCCCCTGTTACCCCGTCCTTTGACCCCTGACTGTGCCTTCCAGCCAGCTGCTATGTGAAGAGCTTGGTGCCTGAATGTGCTCTTCTCTCAATCAAACCAATGATGGGAAAAGCACAAGAAGCTGCTGTTTTAGAGCTGTTGGCTCAAGATCATGCTTTACTCCTCTCAACAGGCTTGAACCCATTACTTGAAACTTCCTATCAGGTTATGGAGCTCATGGCCCATTCATTGTGCCTGAACCTTTCCTGGGCTCATGAACCTGAATTCTCAATTCTTGTCAGTCTCTATGACTTGATTCTATGTGTCTTTCTCTTTTCTGTCTAATTCAACTTCTATACCTGCCTATCCTTTCCACTTTTTGTGTAACATTGCCAGCCTGGCAATAAACCTAGCTAAAGTGGCATGTGCCTTATCCTGACTGCCCCTAAACTACTGCCTTGCAGACAGAGTTGCACATGTGGACTTTAGATGTCTTAGCTGCCTCTGGATTCTTTCTCCCTCTTACTTGCTTCTGTCTGTTGCTAGAAATCCATGCCATCTAGCCAGGAATTTAGACTCTCTGGTTTACTCAGACCTCAAATATCTGCATTATCTCTTCCCTCTATAGCACATTGTCTCAGTTGCCCCTCACACTGCCTTGTGTCTGTTCTTGCCCAATCCAAACTCTTGCCCACTCTAGAGTTAAGAATTCTGGACACTTTTTCTTTTAATGTCTTAGAAACCTTAACTCTAACATGCCCTTGGCAATTTGGAAACTGGTGCTTTCTCTTGATGAGCTTGGGGAAACCCTCTAGAGGTAGCCACTGAGATGCAAAGATGGTCTCCTATTCCATCACAATAATACATGCCTGGAACTTTCTACTGTATGACTGCAAAATGGCAGCTGTCTCCACTGCTTCTGAGCCACCACATTGCTGCAGTCTCACTAGAGACTTGTAGCTGTGTCTTTCATTAGGAGAGCAGAAATGAGTCCAGCTGTTGCTTGCACACCCCAACATCTACCTTGTAATCTCAAGCTTTTAAATGCTGTGGGTAGAATCCCTGTTTCATCTTTTCCTGACTAGTGAGATCCCCTCAAGTTGGGAAAGCATAGCATGTTGGGTACTGGGAACTAACAGACCAGTTGGAGTTGCCCAAAGAGAAATGACCAGATAAATTCTGATTCAGCTGAGAGAGACTGCTGTTAGGCTTCATTTTTGGAGCCTTTTGGTAAAATACTAGAATCTGCCTTGTGTTCCCAGTACCCACTGAGATGGCCCTAGATTCCACCTCCAGGATGACTGAACCCACAGGATAATTTTCTCTTCTTTTTTTTTTTCAGTAACAGCTTTGAGATATACTGCACACACCATATAATTTATGCATTTAAAGTATCCAATATAGTGATTTCTAGTTACAAAGTTGTGCAGCCATTAACACAATCAATTTCAGAAACTTTAATTGCCTCCCAAAGAAGCACTGTATCTATAAGCAGTCATACCCCATTTCCCTCAAACTCTAACCCCTGGAAACCACCACTCTTCCATATGGTGTATGTAATAGAATTATGTAGCATGTGGTCCTCTGTGACTGCCATCTTTCATTTAGCATAGTGTTTTCAAGGTTCATCTATGTTGTAGCATGTGTCAGTACTTCTTTCCTTTTTATGGCCAAATAGTATTCCATTATATGGTTATATAACATTTTATCCATTCATCAGTTGATAGAAATTTAAGTTGTTTGCATATTTGGCATATTGAGAATAGTGCTGCTGTGAACATTCATGTATGTGATTTTGTATGAACATATGTTCTTATATCTCTTGGTTATGTATCTTGGAGTAGATAGAATTACCTTTGAATCCATTTAAAACATACAAGTTTTTTGACACTTGACTAATTGAGTTTGATTATCCTTAGTGGCACTATGTAACTTTTGACCTGCTATGAGAAGAGAAACTGCCTTGCATCTGTCAGAAATGCAATGCAGTATTCAGATGGGTGATGTTAAGGTACCCATTTGCTTTATGATATATTCTTATGTATCTGAAGCACATCATACATATTTTAAAAGAGCTCAAGTTGGTAGCCTTTCACCACTCAGTTAAGCAGCAATTTAGCCTTATAAGGGTATATTTTATCATTTAATCCCAGAATAATATATTGAAATGAGCCTTGGATACCTACTAACCCAAATGTTATAGTTGGGGAAGCTGAGACTCAGAGTCCATCATAAAGTGAAAAATAAAAGATGAATAACTTGATTCTCATTCATTAGAGAGGGTTGGTTGAACAGTAAGTACATATAATAAGCTTCCTAACTTTACAAAAAGTGACATATTTAATTTCTTGGGTTCAGGATTAAAGTTCTTATAATAAATAACTAAATTCTATAAAAACTGGCCTGGCGCAGTGGCTCACGCCTGTAATACCAACACTTTGGGAGGCCGAGGCGGGCGGATCACGAGGTCAGGAGATCGAGACCATCCTGGCCAACATGGTGAAACCCTGTCTCTACTAAAAATACAAAAAAATTAGCTGGGCGTGGTGGTGCGTGCCTGTAGTCCCAGCTACTTGGGAGGCTGAGGCAGGAGAATTGCTTGAACCCGGGCGGCGGAGGTTGCAGTGAGCCGAGATTGTGCCACTGCACTCCAGCCTGGCACCTGGTGACAGAGTGAGACTCTGTCTCAAAAAAAAAAAAAAAAAAAA
>PVKV010012217.1:27901-66848 GCA_004027835.1 Alouatta palliata | reverse complement strand
CCATGCCCAGCTAATTTTTGTATTTTTAGTAGAGACGAGGTTTCACCATGTTGACCAGGATGGTCTCGATCTCTTGACCTCGTGATCCACCCGCCTCGGCCTCCCAAAGTGCTGGGATTACAGGCGTGAGCCACCGCGCCCGGCCACTTTCTAATACTGTCCTACACCTGCCACCACCAGAGCCTGAGTGACTTGCTGACTGTCTGTTACCCCACCCCCGTCTCTCAGGCTGTGAGCCTCTTCAGGCTGGGGACCTTGTCTCTTGTGTTCCCAGCCACGTCTCTGGTGCCTGTAACAGTGTCCAGCACATAGCGGGCCCTCAATATTTATGTGATTTATGTGTGGACTGTGGAGAGGCTTCTAGTGTGTGGTAATTTGGAGCCGGATGACCCTGGCTTGAAACCCACAATCCTGGCTCCATCCCTCATTGGCTATGTGAGTCTTACTGGGCCTCAGATTCCTCATCTGTCAGATGGGGCTAAGGAGGGTGACATCACGGTGGGTTGTTAGGAGCCACATCGTGTGTGCCAGGAGTGACCGAGAACAAGAACCATGCTGGCTTCATCAAGCCATGACTGGGCGCTGCTCTAAGACCTCTGTTCCTTTCAGCTCATTCCATCCTCACAACCGCCTTGTGAGGGAGGATTATGATTATCCCACATTACAGATGAACACACCGGCACCCAGGGAAGGAAGTCCCATGCCCAGTGATGACCTTGACTCCCCAGCAGTGCTGTAGATGCAGGAGCTTTTGAGGGCCCAGCCAGTTCCCTCCTTGCCATTTAACCAGTGCTCAGGAAGGACTGGAAATCAGGTGATCTGAGTCCCACAGGCATCTCTGCGCTGACCTGCTGTGACCCCAGGGGAGGCTGTACCCCTAGGGCCCCCTCTAAAGCCACATTTGTACATCATGAAGGCATGGGACCAGGTTGTGGTGGTGGGTGGTCGGGAGTTTGCAAACTCCAGTGCCTGGGGCCAGGCAGGGAATGGGAAAGGGTAGTTGGAGCCAGGAGGGCTGGACGGAGCTAGGCAGCGGCCACTCACCTCTGGCTGATGATGGCCAGGCAGGAATGCACACTCTATTGCCAAATCTTTGAATTTTTCAAGAGAAGCAGAAAATTTGGATTTTAAAATGTGAAATCTGATTTTTAAATGTTGGCAACAATTTAAAAAGAAAGAAAGAAAGAAAGACACTGTATAGGCCAAACAAAGCCCATTTGTGGGTTGCATTTGAGCTCGTGGCTGTCACTTTGCAATCCACGAGATACTCCGTATCTAGAGGCCCTTCCTGTCCCTGGGCCTTTGATAAAAATGACTCACACTGTTAAGTACTCACTGTGCACAGGGGCGGGATGTGACGTCATTCAACTCTCTCCCACCACCTTACCCACCATGTAATATTTCCCTACCAGATAATGTTGTTATCTCCATTTGATAGGTAGGCAAACGGAGGCCCAGAGAGGTTAAGTAATGTGTCTAGGATCACACAGCTAGTAAATAGCATTGCTGGGGCAGCCTTGCTGAGCAGGGCTCTCCTGCTCCAAAGCTCACCTGTGTAACGATTTTCCCATACTGCCGTAATGAACTTGACCTCCTACCCTCCAGGGCTCCCCCATCCTGGCCCCCTGGGGACTCCTGCACTCACTGGCTGACCTCAAGTTTGATCTAGCATAGTCTTGGTCCAGAAGGAGGGATGACCAAAGCAGGTGACTTGATTCTGCCAGGACTCTGGGTTCTCCTCTCTCCAGGTCCCCAGGCTGCACGAGGGACCTGCTGGCCTGATGAGAAACCTGCCGAAGCAGCACCAAGGCCATGGCCCCCTCCAGCAGCCCAGCCACAGACTGGAGGAAACGTCTCCTCCTTCTGGAAATCCTGGTGGGGAGCGGGCCAGTTCCTGTGTCAGCCATGCTACTGTCCAGGTTGCATATTTCTCCAGCAAACCCTGCTTCAAACTAGGGCTGAAAATCCCCAGGTGTCTCCAAGACTGTGTGTGCCTAGGTTCAAGCGGGCGTGTGGTTCTGTGAAGGTCACTGTGTGTGAGAGTGAGTGTGCCCAGACATCTGTGTCTGGGCACAGGAAGGCACGTTGCCTGAATCTGCATGGTGGCCTTCGCTGTCCACTCTGGGGGGCAGGGAGCTGTCTAGGGACACTGTTGTTGGAGCAGGCACTGCTGGAGGGTGTATGAATGCGCCTGTTGTTCACCTGTGTGCTCTTATGTGTGCCTGGACGTGTGGGGAAAGATTGAGGTTTTTTGTTTGTTTTTGAAGTGTAATTATCATGCAGTAAAGTGTGCAAATCTTCTTTTTTTTTTTTTTGAAACAGAATCTCACTCTGTTGCCCAGGCTGGAGTGTAGTGGCACGATCTCAGCTCTCTGCAACCTTCGCCTCCCTGGTTCAAGCAATTCTCCTGCCTCAGCCTCCTGAGTAGCTGGGATTACAGGTGCCTGCCATCACGCCCAGCTGATTTTTGTATTTTTTAGTAGAGATGGGGTTTCACCATGTTGGTCAGGCTGGTCTTGAACTCCTGACCTCAGGTGATCCAACTGCCTCAGCCTCCCAAAGTGCTGGGATTACAGGCGTGAGCCACTGCGCCCAGCCTAGGTGTGCAAATCTTAGCTGTACATCCTGATGGATTTTTATGTGTGTCTAAAACTGCGTGACTATCACCTGTGTCCAAGGACTCACTTGTGCCACCTCCCAGTTGATACTCTACAAGGTGACCACTGTTCTAGCCTCTGTCACAGGCATCAGGACTTGAGTTCCCCTTCAGTATTTTTTTTCTTTTTTTTTTTTTGAGGAGTCTCACTCTTTTACCCAGGCTGGAATGCAGTGGTGTGATCTCAGTTTACTGCAACCTCTGGCTCCTAGATTCAAGTGATTCTCCTGCCTCAGCCTCCCGAGTAGCTGGGATTACAGGCATGAGCCACCACACCCAGCTAATTTTGTATTTTAGTAGAGATGGAGTTTCACCATGGTAGTCAGGCTGGTCTTGAACTCCTGATCTCAGGTCATCCCCCTGCCTAGGCCTCCCAAAGTGCTGAGATTACAGGCTTGAGCCACCATGCCTGGCCATGTCCTGGTTTTTAAAGTGGCAGAGCCTAGGACCCAGACAGGAGACTGACCTGGTCTCGGCCGCATTGGCCTGCCTGGGGCCTTGGCCTCCTTCAGTTCTAGCTGCAACTGGGTGGGATTTGAAGGCACTTTGATCATGCCTTCCCATCCTCAGCCCCCTGGGCACTGTCAGCCCCCAAGCAGGAGGCAGTGTGGGGCCACGAAGAGAGAGCTGGCTTTGCAGCCACGCAGGGGACTTGAGGTCGAGTCCTGGCTCCGCCACTTATTTACAGAGTAATTTTGGGCTGATCGTTTTGCCTCTCTGGGCCTCGGTTTCTTTCTCTGTGAAACGGAAACAGTAATAGGACTAATTCGTAAGAGTAGTATGAGGATTAATAGTAGTAATGGGGCTATGATAGCTGCCGGACTTGGAGGGTTTACCACATGCCAGATGCTGTTACCACATCGAATCATCCCAGTGGCAACATAAGGAGTGGATTGCTACTCTCTCCATTTTACAGAAGAGAAAACTGAGGTTCAAAGGGCTTAAACGGTTTGCTCAGGGTCTTCTGCTAGTAAATAGTAGTGCCTGGCTTCCAGCCCAGATCTATCTGACTCCCAAACCCAGAATGCTTAACCCACGAGGGTTATTCAAGATATTTAACAATTGGGCTGAGCTGGGCCTGGAGCCATCAGAATAGACGCCTGCCATAAATAAACGAACCGTATGCGCTCCCAGCCCATCTCATCCATGACACTCGACTGTGTTAAATAGGATTAATCCGGGAAATGAGATTACAGATGTCAAGCAGCTTGGAGAACCATGAAGCACTCTGCAAGTGCTGGTTTCTATTTCTTCTCACATTGTGGGACTGGAAAACTGGCCCGTGAACCAGGAAACCTAGGCTTGCGTCCTGGCTCCGCCATGAACTTGCTGGAAAGCATTGGAAGAAAGTTTCCAGAGTCAAACGTGAATAAGGCAAACCTGCTAAGGAGAGGGTGCTCCATTAGTTCCTGCCTCTCAGGCCCCTGCAAGTGCTAATTACAAACAGTGTATGAAAGTGCAGCCAGGGCTTCAGCTGGGCCAGTGCGTTAGAGCATTCAATTAAGGAATGGCACATTACAGTTTCTAAGAAACAACTGAAAACATAGTGCATGTATTTGATGTGTACAACTTGCCATATTTAAAGCACGCAACCTGGTAAGTTTTGACAGATGTACACGCCTGTGAAGGTGCCCCACACTCAGTACACCTCACCTCTCCATCTCTCTCCACTTCTTCTCACCACCTTTAGCTGGCCATCCCTTCCTCCACTTCTCCACTCCCTTTCCCAGCAGTGATCTGTTTTCTCAACTTCCAGATCGCTCTTCCTTTTCTAGGGGTTTCTGTAATTGAAAGCACATAGGATTAGACTTCTCTCTTGTTGAGATGGAGTTTTACTCTTGTTGTCCAGGCTGGAGTGCAATGACGTGATCTCGGCTCGCTGCAACCTCTGCCTCCGGGTTTCAAGTGATTCTCCTGCCTCAGCCTCCTGCGTAGCTGGGATGACAGGCACCCACCACCATGCCTGGCTAATTTTGTATTTTTAGCAGAGACAGGGTTACACCATGTTGGTCAGGCTGGTTTCGAACTCCCAGCCTCAGGTGATCCGCCTGCCTTGGCCTCCCGAAGTGCTGGGATTACAGGTGTGAGCTACCACGCCTGGCTGAATGTGAGACTTTTGTCTAGCTTCCTTCATTCAGTGAACTCTTTCCTGAGATTTATCCCTGTTGCTGTGTGTTCCTTTTCATTGCCGAGTAGTATTCTGTTGCATGGACATACCACAGTTTGTTTTTCCATTCACCTGTGGATGCACATTTGGGTTGTCTTTAGGTTTTGACTATTCTAAGCAAGTGGCTAGGGATGTTCATATGTGCCTGCTTTTGTGGACATATGTTTCTGTTTTTCTTGGGTAAATCTTCAGCAGTGGAAAGGCTGTATGGGGCAGACCACTTTCCAGGGTAGCCGTGCCTTCCCAGTGGGGTGTGTGAAAGCTGCTGCTGCTCCCCATCCTCCCCACTCTTGGCATGGAGGATCTTTTTCATTTCGAGGGTTCTAGCGTGTGTGTAGTGCTATGCGGGATGGCTCACACCGCAGTGTGGGAGCACAGATGGTTTCCGATGGTCTGTGATGTGTGGGGAGGAGCTGATGAACAGTGGGAGGGAGAGCACCAGAGGAGTGGGTGCTGGTTTATTTTATGAGGCACCAGAAGGCAGAACTAGGGCCACTGAGTGGCACCCACAGGGAGACAGATTGTGTCTAAGATGTCAGAGCTTTCTATCTACAGGGACTGCCCCATGATAGGAGGAATTTTCTTATGGAGTAGTGAGCTCGCCATTGCTGGGAGAGGTCAAGTCTGAGTAGCTGGTGAGACTTGCGGGGTTTGGATTAGACTTCTAACTTGGTTCCTCTGGGCCCGTCTATTTTGGATTCCGTGGTTCTAGGAATCATCAGGTGATAAAAGTCTCATTACCAGTGTCAGCATTAATGTCTGACACTGGTCAGGTATCAGTCTGGCTCCACCCCCACACCCTCCTGTGGGAACTCCAGCTCCTGGTGTGCCCCTCTCCCCTCTCAAGTATGCGGTGAATCCCGCAGCCCTCCCACTGCTGCTGCCTCCAGTGTCTCCATCAGGGCCCTGCCCCAGCTGGGTCCTGCCTCCCAGGGCCCCCAGGTTCTCAGTCCTCTGCCACTTCGGGAACCCACTGCTTGCTGGGGAGCATGGGGATGGGCTCCTTGAGGGTGGGTCCCTGGCAGGGTGCTGTGGACCATCTTCAAAGGAGCTCTTTCTGCCAGCACTCAGCCTCCTCACCCAGGGTTGTCGCTGCTGGAGTGGGTCCTGGTACCAGGTGTCAAGATGTGTCCAGAACCAAGACCCCCTCCGTCCTGGGTCCCTGCCACGGAATCTCGCTTGCTACCCACTCTCTGCTTTCTCCTACAGGGCCTTTCCTCCTCAGCTCCTGGCAGTTCTGCCTGGTTTCCATTAGGCCCCTACCCCAAGTCAGCCAGACACGTCACACATGTGTCCGAGCCCCAGCCATGGCGTGGTGCAACTGTCCTTTGCCCCGTGGCTGTCCTGTGACCGGGAAGACGGTTGCACGTGGAGGCTGGATGGTGAGTGTCATCCAGCCTGCATACTGCGTGCACGCAGATCTCAGATCTGGCCCGGCCAGGTCCTCCATGACCCAGCAGAAGGAGTCAAAGGCAATTTCTTTTAAAAGGGAGGCTTTCTTTGGGACTATGTTTACCCTACTTGATTCTTTTATTTAAAAATAGGTAGGCTGGGCACGGTGGCTCATACTTGTAATCTCAGCACTTTGGGAGGCTGAGGTGCATGGATCACCTGAGGTCAGGACTTTAAGATCATCCTGGCCAACTTGGCGAAATCCGGTCTCTACTAAAAATACAGTGCTATGCAGTGTGGAAGCACAAATGGTTCCACCAGCTGGGTGTGGCGGTGTGCACCTGTAATCCCAGCTGCTTGGGAAGCTGAGGCAGGAGAATCGCTTGAACCCGGAAGGCAGAGGTTGCAGTGAGCCAAGATAGTGCCACTGCACTCGAGCCTGGGTGACAGAATAAGACTCTGTCTCAAAAAAAAAAAAAAAAAAAAGGAGTAGAACATATCTACTTTTGAAACCAGTTTTGTGTAATGAGTATTTTCTATGTATGTTAGCCAGCCTCTAACGTGGCTCTCAATGGTCCCTTCTCCTGGGATTTGTGTCCCCATGTCATCTCCTCTGACACTGTTGCAGGGTGCATCTGTGTGATGGATAAAATATGGAAGCACTGATGGGGTGTCGCTTCCGAGACTGGGCTATGAGAGACGCTGTAGCTTCTGTGTTGTTACTTTTCTCTCAGGTCATTCGCTCTGCAGAGCCAGCTGTCCTGTCCTGAGCAGCCTTACGGACAGGCCTGTGGGGTGAGAAATTTAGGCTTCTCCCCAACAACCAACAAGAAACCAAAGCCTGCGGCCACAGCCCCGTGGGGAGCTTGAAGGCAGAGTCCCCGGCCCAGTCAAGCCTTCGGAAGACGGAAACCCTGGCTGACGTGTTGACTGCAGCCTCCTGAGAGATCCTGAGTCACAGCCACCCAGAAAAACTTCTCCTCAATTCCTTTGTGACATAATGAGTGCTGTTTTAAACCACTGAACATGGGGCTAATCTGTTATGCAGCAATAGATAAGTAATACACCCAGCAATTATGTACTAGGATTTGGGACATCAGTCATTTCATCCTGTCTTACCCCACCCCAAAATACTGGGAGCCCGCTGTGCTATGGGGAGCCCTCCTGGGCCAGCACAGCTGATAGGACTGGGGGGCGGTCACTCGATCAAAGCTGAGCTAATTCAGTTTTCCCTTCTAGAAATTCTTTCTTTCTCTTTTCTCCCTGCCCACCCTCTCTTCCTCCTTCCTTCCTTCTCTTCCTCCTCCCCTCCCTCTCTTCCTTTCCCCCTCTTTCTCTTCCTCATTCCTTCCCTCTTTCTCCTTCACTCCTTCTCTTTCTCCCTCTTTGTTTTTTTTTCCTTCCTCCTCCTCTCATTTTCTTTCAACAAGAGGAGAAGATGAAATGAAACAGCTGTGAGGTTTAGCTGGTGCAGTGGGTAGGCTCCGGGGATGGAGCAGTGGGGCTGGCCCACAGAGAGAGCAAATACTGCAGCCAGAGAGAAGCAGGGCGGATTTGTGGGGTTGGGGAGACACGTGCTGCTGAGGACCTGCTGGGCTTTGTGTATCTCCATGGTGCTTCTGGTCGTGGAACTCTGGGACATTCCTCTGATGCTAAACATCAGTCTTTTGACGTGGGCTCTTATAAGCCTCAGCTTTTTCCCATTAAATAATCTTAAGACAATGGTTTTTGAAGCCCACATTTTTGAACAGATACAGAATGTCCTGTAGAGTGGGCCTGCCTGAGTTTGCATAACCATGTCAGGTTATAGTTGGACATAGCCTGGTTGGATACTTGGGTAAGTTTCGACTTCTCTCTGTTATAAACAATGCCCTGATAAACATCTTTGGCATTCAAAGCTTTTCTCACATCTCCAGTTACATCTCTAAGAGGTCTTTCCAGAGGTGGGAGGAGCGTGTACCTTTTTAGGCAGTAAAAGTACCCTGCTAGATGACTTTCCAAAATAATGACTCCGACACACCCGCCAGCAGCAGCCTCATGTCACTCCTCACTGGCGTCAGGTTTCTCTCACTCGCTCGGGGCTGGGGGGCTGTATTCTCCTGCTGTTAGTCAGGCTGCTGTAAGCCTGGTCCTGTGCTACTTGCTTTGTGGGGGGGATACTCAGGGGCCACTCACTTTGGGCAGCAGTCACTCAGTGCCAGTCCTCTGGGGTCTGAATAAGTCAGCAGAGACATATGTCATTTTTGTTAGAATGAAGTGGATTCTAAACACCACTTAAGAATTCATTAATAATGGTGTTGGTGTGTTATTCATCTTGAAGAAGTGACAGATGTTTCCCTCAGCAAAATGCTGACGTGGGAAAGTGAGTTGGGAGTTAGGAGATTGATGAGTTTCTTCCAAGGGGCTCACTGCCTTCTCGCCTGGACAGCCTCTTCCCTGGTCCCCTGCCTGTGGCTCCAGCCTCCACGCTGGTGTCTAGCTCATCTTCCTGAGGGAGTCTGGGGAAGTGGGATGGGTGCTGGGTTTGGAGTTGGATGGTGAAGATCTGGTCTGGGTTCTATCCCTGAGCTCCTGGGTGTGAGGACATCAGCTTTTGTTATCCCCATTCTTGGACCAGCACTCTAATTTTCCTTTAGCATCCCACCCTCTTCTCAGTCCCAGGGTGCCACGTGGGGCTGACACTGCTCCCGCTGCCTCACTCTGACTCCAGGATTAGACACATTATCCCCAGGCATGGTCACTGAGAGTCCTGCAGACCCATGGCAAGTGTTTGTCGAAGGGGAAGCATGTGTCCCAAGGAAAGCCTGGATCCAACCGCACCTGAAGCTCACCCTTCAACATCCTGGTCCTGTGAGCCAAGTCCCTCCTCCTTTCCAAAAAGTCAGTCTGAATCAGATGCTTGTCATTTGCAAACAAGAGTTCTGTCTGAGACACTGTGGGAACTTGAATAAGTCCTTTGTCTTCCGTAGGCCTCAGTAGCCCCGTCTGGAAAATGAAGGGTTGGATTCTCTGAGGTTCTTCCTGCTAGAGAGGTTCACAGCCCCCATCTGGGCCATGTGACTCACACATTGAGGGGGTCACAGGTGGACAGGCTGGCTCTCGTGGAGACTCATTCGCTCTGCAGCCTTGCCAGGAGAAACCTCGGTGGGCATGCTCTCCCCAGAACTCCACAATGCTGCCCTGGAATGGAAGCAGTGGCTTAGCAGGCACCCCTGGGAGTAGGGGAGGATCTGGGGGCATATTGGGGTTCCATCCTGTGACCATCAGTGAGGTGTGCTGCCCCTGCTGTGTCTCTCAATGGCTCCCAAGTACCTTCAAGTTCAAGTCTTATCCCTTTAGAGGGGGAGAGCAAGACTTCTCATAGGGCTTAATGAATATTCAGTGAGGCTGGGCACAGTGGCTCATGCCTGTAATCCCAGCACTTTGGGAGGCCGAGGTGGGCAGATCACGAGGTCAAGAGTTCGAGACCAACCTGGCCAATATGGTGAAACCTGGTCTATACTAAAGATACAAAAATTTAGCCAGACGTGGTGGCAGGTGCCTGTAATCCCAGTTACACGGGAGGCTGAGGCAGGAGAATTGCTTGAACCTGGCAGGTGGAGGTTGCAGTGAGCTGAGACTGCGCCACTGTACTCCTGCCTGGGCGACAGGTGAGACTCTGTCTCAAACAAACAAACCAAATAAACAAACAAATAAATAATCAATGAATACATGAATGAAAGGAAGAGCAAACACATTCCCTTGTGGCCAGGCTCCCTACCTGACTCCGCAGCCCTAAACTCCCCAGGCCTGGACCCTCCTCCTTCTGCTCTGCACAGCACCACTCCCTGCCTCCTTGGACATGCTGTGTCCTTTTGTGCCTCGGCCTTGTTCATGCTGTTCCCTCTGCCTGGAACATCCCTTCCTGCCACCCGCCTGGCAGGCTCACATAGCCTTCAACACTCAGCTCGGCTCCTTCATTCTTAGACTCAGCCAATGTTTCTGGAGCCCCTCCTGTGTGCCAGGCATGACCTCTGTGCTGGCATTGAACAAAAGGTGTAATCCTCTTCCTCAGGGAGCTGCCTGCTTGTGGGAGGCCACCAGCTGGGGATGCATGAGATGAAGGAAAGTAATCTGGGGAGGAGGTGGGGAGTGCTGTGGGGCGCTGTTTTGGGGTTCCCTGATCCAGTGATATTTTGACGTGAGAGAGTGAGCCTTGCAGGGGTAATACAAACGCACAGGCCCTGAGCTGGGAGCAGCTTGGAATGTTTGAGAACTGGTAAGGACACCCCTGCAGCCGGAGTGAGGGGCGAGGGGCAGGGGGCAGGGGAGGAGGTTCAAGAGGTCAGAGCAGAGGGTTCAGGGGCAACTGCACACATGCTGGCCTTTTACCCTGAGTTGGGGGTTACCGGGGAGGACAGGATGGGAGCGTTTTGAAGGGGACAAGGGTAGAAGTTGGGAGGTTGAGGTGGGTAGCAACAGGAGCCGTGGAAGGGGTGGGATCCTGGGCCTGCAGGCGTGTGCTGTTGGAGAGACAGGGTGGAGGATGAGCGAGGAGGCGTCATCACCAACAGAGCTGGGGGTGCCGTGAAAGCAGGTCTAGGGCAGGGGCCACCCGCCGGGGCTGGGTTTGGGCATGTGGGCTATGAGATGCCGTCACTCAGCTGCGTGGACTCCTGGAACTGAGAGAGGACACAGGAGTTCGTGCTCTGGGGAGAGGCTGGGGTTGGAGGGGTGGGTCAGGGAGATAGAGGTGGTGGAAGCCAGAGACTGCGTGGATCATCTAAGGAGGCAGTGAGGGTGAAGCACAGGACCAGAGCCTCCCAGGAGGTCAGGGAGGCCAGGAGGCACCAGCAGAGGATCCAGGAAGCAGGAGGAAAACCAGAGAGAAGCTGCTGAGGACAGAGGGGAGACCGAGCCACCCTGTGTCAGGGGCTGCTGCCGCGGCCTCCACCTGGGGGACTTGACAGTTGGGTCCAGCCAGAGGCAGGCCATGGGTAACCTTGAGAAGAGACGTGAGGACGAAAACCCAGTGGAAGCAGGCTCCAGAGGGAGAGGGAAGGGTGGAGACTGGAGAATGTGGCAGAGGGGTCAGGGGTCAGGGAGCATCTCTAGAGCAAAGCCCTGAAGAAAGGAGGGAGCCGGGGATGTGGACAGTTGGTGGAAAGTTCTACTGGCGGAGCTAACAGTGGGGGCGAAGTCCCCAGCCATCAGCAGGGCTCCTGTGTTTGGAGAACCAGCAGAAGGCTGTTTGAAGGTGAGCAGCCTGGGACCTCGTGGGCTGGGAGCAGGCTGGAGTTGGGTCAGCCTGAGGCTGATGAGCGGCTACAGAAGGCTTGGAGCACTCTATTTATTTTTTAAAAATGCCTTCTGGCTCCTGAAAGGGGCCCTCTGGAGTCTTTGATTCCGGTCCCTGCTGCCACCCCATTACCTTGGGCCCTCCACTGACTTCCCAGCAGCCGTGGCTGCCTGTCCCCGTGGCCTCTGATCTCAGCCGGGCTGCAGGGGCCCCCCCTTGGCCACCCGGGCTACGGAAGTTGGGGGCTGGTGGGCACTCCCTGGGGCCTCTCAAGCCGGTGTGTGGGTCCTTTGTCTCCATTTGATCAGACGCTTCTGGAGCCGGAAGTAGCCTCTGATACTCACCAGACAAAGGGCTTCTTTGAGAGGCCAGGAAGTGGCGAGCTGGGATTTATCTGCCCACAGATTCATGGGACCATCTGAGGGCCACAGAACAGGAGCCCTGGTGCTCACAGACCTGCGTCTATGATGTCACTGATCTTCCTTCCTCCACCTCCTCGCTTGGCTGTCCCTGCTCCCCCAAGTCCCTTCCTGCTCCCGCCCTCCAAGGAGCCTGTTACAACAGCGAAGCTCTCATGAGGAGCCGCCACGGCAGGGGCAGCAGCCCCGAGAAGGGAGAGAGGTGACGAGCACAGGCACAGCGTGGTTAAGCAACCAAATTCTCATGCAAGGGTGAGCTGGGGGCCCCGGCAGACCCGCTCCAGAGCCCACTCTCCTAAGCTCCCTGCAGTGCGCCCACAGTATCTGACTTGATGGGGAGAGGGGCATGGAAGCTTATGTCTTTTTTTTCCCTGCAATTTTATAACTTTATTTGATGTATTTGATGGTCAGCAATTGGTTCTCATCCACATTGACTGTCTGTAGATTTTTGAAAGTGGTAACAGGTACATAGGTAACCTAAGTATAGAGCTTATTTGGTGAATTTCATCCTCGTTACGTTTTCTGGATCACCACACACAGATTTGGTATGGGACACTCCTTATTCCTTTGGCCCAGACAGCTTTGTTGAGCCTGGTATCAATGTGCACGCCTGGAGTTCCCATCTCCTTCATGGCAAATTTCCAGCTCTCTCTGAGTGCCCCAGGGCCACGCTTCTGGAAGCCGGCTCCATGGATGTGAATGTTGATGGTGTGTTCTTGAGAGAATGTGTTCTGTTTCTGGCTCCACAAGGGGCTGTAGTTTTAAGGGCAAGAACTTCCCAGCGTCATGCCCCCCTCCCATCTCTCCCCATCCAGGAGATTAAATGGTTTATGTTTAAATTTTGCAGGCATGGGAAGAATCAAAAAGTCAATCACTCCGCAGAAGTTCTAAGGAACTCCTTTCATTGGCCAGAGGTCTAGGAGAAGGTGGGGGTTCCTCCCAGGTTAAAAGTTCCCTTCTTCCACACCCCTCTGGACTCCATGTTTGGATCCCCTTCCACCCTCGTGGAAGCTGTCTTTCTCTTTCCTAGATCTCCCCTCTGGAATTCCCTTCCACACTCTTTGTGGAAGTTTTCGCCCTTCTCCTTTTTTTCTCATTCTTTACCTAAATAAATAACTTTTCTGCAACACTTCTTGGGTCCGGTATTTACTGTACGACCTTAATGTGTACCTGCCGTGGTCCCCTCTCTCATTCTTAACAGGGTGAGAGACCAGGAAACTACAACATTCTCTCGGGGGAGCTGTGCCTCCCCAGCACCCCAAAACATGGTTACATTCTCAGGGCACCACTTCGTTGATGGCAGAATGGCCCTTTTTCTTCTCGACACCCTTCTTTGCAGGAGCCATTCTGCTGGGTCCAAATTCATCTTTTCTTTCTTTCTTTCTTTTTCTTTTTTTGAGACGGGGTCTCACTCTCTCACCCAGACTGTAGGCCAGTGGCATGATCTCAGCTCTCCCAAACTTCTGCCTCCCAGGCTCAAGTGATTCTCCTGCCTCAGCGCCAGTACTGCACCGGCTAATTTTCGTAGAGACGGGGTTTCACCATGTTGGCCAGGCTGGTCTCAAACTCCTGACCTCAAATGGTCCACCCACCTCGGCCTCCCAAAGTGCTGGGATTACAGGCATGAGCCACTGCACCTGGCCAAGCTCATGTCTTTTAACTGCCACATTTTACAGAAGGCCTTGAGAGGGGAGGGAGTTGTCCATGTCACAGGGCTGGGCCTCGGCGTGGAAGAGGCTTGGGTTCGAATCCCAGCTCTGTGCCGTTACTTGTTGTGTGACAC
Source organism: Alouatta palliata (assembly GCA_004027835.1). Classification (NCBI taxonomy): domain Eukaryota; kingdom Metazoa; phylum Chordata; class Mammalia; order Primates; family Atelidae; genus Alouatta; species Alouatta palliata. The sequence continues at coordinate 53,153 of PVKV010012217.1, read as the reverse complement.
TGGGCAAGTCCCTTGCCTCTCCCAAGGGTGATTTTTCTTATCTTGAGGCCAGTCACCGCCTCCTGCAGTCTTGCTGTGCTGACCCGATGCGCTGGGACATGCCTCTGTTTGGTGCAGGCACCTCCCTGATGTGCTAGTTCCTTTTCTTCCTTTCCCTGCTCCCAGGGGCCAGCGCTGACCACAGTTCAGGGAGGTGACATGTTCCAAGGCACTCACACCTCAGCAGTGGCCTCTGAGCACCCCCTAGAGCCACAATCTTTCATCAGGGTGCCAGCCCTAATCACCCAGGGTGCTCCTGCAAGCCTTCAGATCAGAAGGAGTGAATCCCTAATAGCAGAATGCCCGACCCTGGGTAGGTGGTGGAGGAGAGGCTTGGAAGGCTGGAGCATACGGGGTCCCTTCCCACGTCCCCAGGGTGTGCAGCAGCCCCCTTGCTGGCTGGGCAGGTAACTGAGTTGGCTGAGCTTGCACTTCATGAAAGAGGACGGGACTCAGGGTCTGGGGGCTCAGGGAGCTACTGATCTGCCAGGAGGAGCTGCTCTATTTCCCCCATTCAAACCTCATTCCCAAACAGACTTTCCTGAGGGGGACGGAGCCAGGGCAGGGCCTCTCCCTTTCTCTTCCCTACAGCCCCTTTCTTCTTTCCTAACAGCCAAACTTCGCACATGTGCGCTCCATCCTGGGCACTCGGTTATTTGAACCTCCGACAGCCCTGTGCAGGGAGCACACAGGCCTGTTCCAGAAGAGAAAACGGAGCTCTTTGACCACAAAACCCCTCTCTCAAGGCCATACAGCTACTAATTCATCAGCCAAGATTCTAAAACTATTTGGCCGGTGCGGTGGCTCACGCCTGTAATATCAGCATTTTGGGAGGCCAAGGTGGGCGGATCACCTAAGGTCAGGAGTTTGTGACCAGCCTGGCCAACATGGTGAAACCTTGTCTCTATTAAAAATAGAAAAATTCGTCAGGTGTGGTGGCAGGGGGCGGGGGCGCCTGTAATCCCAGCTACTTGGGAGGCTAAGGCAGAAGAATCACTTGAACCTGGGAGGCGGAGGTTGCAGTGAGCCAAGATTGCACCACTACACTTCAGCCTGGGCGACAGGGCGAGACTGTCTCAAAAAAAAAGCTGCATTCTTAACCTCTACTCAGGGTTGCTCTGGGTTAGATGGAATTCGACCTTGAGTAGGCAGTGGTCCCCCGTGTTAAGAGAAGGAGTGGTCTCTCCTTCCCACATGGTGGGAACTCTAAGGCTGGCACATGGTGCATGCTCTTGTCCTTCCCACATGACAGGAACTCTAGGGCTGGCACACGGGTCAGTGGCACTGTCACAGTGCATGCTCTCCCAGCTCCGCTGCCCCTAACTTGTGGTGTTTGCCCTTGTAGTTCCAAAGTGCCTGCTGTGCCTCCAGCACTCACGTCTCATTCCACGCAGAGAGGCACTGGAAAAGCTAAAGGTCTTGGGAGCCTTTTTTAAAGTTTGGGAAGTGGCTGGGGCGAGGTGGCTCACGTCTGTAATCCCAGCAACTTGGGAGGCTGAGGCGGGCAGATCACTTGAGGTCAGGAGTTCGAGATCAGCCTGGCCAACATGGAGAAACTCCGTCTCTACTAAAAATACAAAAATTAGCTAGGCGTGGTGGCAGATGCCTGTAGTCCCAGCTGTGTGGGAGACTGAGGTAGGAAATTGCTTGAACCTTGGAGGCAGAGGTTGCACTGAGCTGAGATTCCACCATTGCTCTCCAGCCTGGGTGACAGAGTGAGACTCCATTTCAAAAACAAACATACAAATAAATAAATAAATAAATAAAATTTGGGAAGTGAAGCCCTTCCTCATAGACTCCCACCTAGATCTCCTTGGCCAGAACACGCCCCTGGCTACCTGTGGCTGGAAGGTAGTTAGGAAAATGAGCCATGAGCCGCCTTCCAGCCTCAAGCGCTGAGTAAGGCAATGGTGTTGGGGGTGGGGAGCCATGTCCCTGCCTGGCTGCGGGGGCCCTTCTGCTGGTTCCAGCCCCCTGCAGAGGCTCCGCCCCCCACCTGGGGAGTTGAGGGACTTCCTTAACGCGCCTCTGCCGCCCACCTGGAAGGTGACAGGAAGCCAGGAGAGCTTGAGCAACAGGACAGTTTGTTTTCTCTGCCTCATTTTCCTCATTTTAACACGGGGCCCTCACCCTACCTGCCTTAGGGAGACAGAGCGCTCAGGGGCTGCGGCGGCTGAGCCGTGGGCGCTGCCTGGCACGCGGTGTTTCTGGAATGAGCTGCCAAGTAACTTGCCCTCTTCGTCCTGGCTTCAGGTTTCTCAGCTGCAAAATGGGATGAACTAATCGTATTACCTGCCTTGGGATCGGTCTGAGGATTAAATGACTTTATGCACCAAAGTGCTTTGGGGGCCATCTCCGTCTGCTTCTGCTGATTTCAGTGGCGTAGACTCATAAGAAGGTCAAGGCCCCTGTGAAGGTTCTTGTGCCCAAGACGGGAGGTGCCTTTTCCAGCTGCGATTTGAAGAGGGAGGTGGTGGAGGGGAGAGAGGCCCTGCGGAAGCTGGGGAGCCCGGACACCTGCTCAGGTTCCTGTTTCCTTCAGGGCAGGCCCCGGGGACCCATCACATAGTCCACCTTCCAGGGGTCCATCGTGGGCTGACCCCGATGCCCTTCAAACTGCGGTCCTGCTGGGCTTTGAGCCTTCAGGCACAGTGACCTGGCCTGCTTGGCTAGTCCCAGCAGCTGTCCCCAGACGTGGCTCTGAGGGGAGGAGAGGGGCTCCCTGGGACCCACCTGGGGCCCTGACCTGCTCCGGAGGGAGGAGACAACCTCTGCTTCTTCGTCTCTCCGTGCCTCAGTTTCTCTGTGGCTCAGCGTCTTGGGAGAGCAGGGGATGGCAGGGATGCTGGAGCCCCCTCCCACAGTTCCATTTTGCCTTGGCCCCTGATCTCCATCTGGGCCGAGCTGTCCGGGGCCTGGAGAGCAGGAGCAGGTGCGGAGTGCAGGGGGATGTGGGTCTCTGGTGTTCCAGTCCCTGCTCTGCCCTGCCCCGCTGTGTGACGCTAGACAGCTGGCTTCTGCTCTCTGGGCCTCATCTCGGCAAAAGGGTTCCCATCCTAAACTCCTTTCACCTCGGACATCTCCGTGGCTGTGAATCCATGGCTCAGGATGTCTTTCATGGCTTGGGGACAGCTTTCAGCATAACCTTGGAGCCCCCGGTCCAGGAACGTGTCCCAGCATAGTCACCCTTCCTACCTGTCCTCTCTGTCAGGAGTGGGAGACACGCTGGGTTGGCAGGTACAGTGCGCCCTCTGGTGGCTATTCAGGAACATTGCTCCATTCAGACCCTGGTGGCCAAGTTCTCTGTTGGGCTGGGTAGGGGGTGGCCCACCAGGGCTATAGGGAAAGCAGTTTTCTTTCCTTTTTGGGGGATGGGTGAAGGTGGGGTTGCTATAGTTCTGGGAATCTTTATGGCCCCCAAATGTAAACCTGCCACCAACATCTGTGCCTCAGAGAAACTAAGGCCCTGGCTGGGATTTCCTCCTGTTTTGCAGACCCCGGTCTGGTGAGCTGATGTGGTGCCTTGTCTCTGTGAAGTGAGTGGTAGCATCCACACATTGTGGGTGGGGAGACTGAGTCTCAGGCAACCTCGTGACAGGGCCGCTCCCAACCTCTCTGGCCTCAGCGCCTGCCCCTTCCTGGGACACCCCAGGGCCTCCGGCCTGCCAGGCTAGACTCACGCTGTTCCCTCTCCCCATAATATCTTCTTCTTGGGAGGAATGTCTACCCTTTAGGTCTTAGCTCAAATGCTCTTTTATTTGTCCTTATTTTAGAAATCGTGGTAACGTATTTGTCCATTTCTGTTGCTTGTAACAATACCTGAAACTGGGTAATTTACAAAGACAAGGAATTTATTTTATACAGCTCTGGAGGCTGTGACATCCAAGGCTGAGGCGCCACATCTGGTGACAGCCCCCTTGCTGCTGACACTCTGTAGAGTCCAGAGGCCACATAGGACATCACATGGCAAGGGGGCTGAGGTGCTGGCTGGGCTCTCTTCTTCTTCTTATAAAGCTGCCAGTCCCTTCCCATGATAATCAGTTTTAACCATTAACCCATTAATCCATGAATCCATTGAACCATTCATGAGGGCAAAGCTTTCATAACCCGATCACCTCTTAAAGGACCACCTCTCAGACCAGGCACGGTGGCTTATGCCCATAATTCCAACACTTTGGGAGGCCAAGGTGGGTGGATCATCTGAGGTCAGGAGTTCAAGAGCAGCCTGGCCAACATGGTGAAACCCTGCCTCTGCTAAAAATACAAAAATTAGCCAGGTGGCACCCATCTGTAATCCCAGCTACTTGGGAGGCTGGGGCGGGAGAATATCTCAGCTTAGTGTAATCTCCACCTCCCTGAGCTTGAATCCCGGAGGTGGAGATTACACTGAGCTGAGATTGTGCCACTGCACTCCACTCCACTCCAGCCTGGGTGACAGAGCAAGACTCCATCTCAAAAGAAAAAAATAAATAAAAAAGAAGACCACCTCTCAGTACTGCCGCATTGGAGACTAAAACTTCAACATGATTTGGAGGGGACAGATGTTGAAACTGCAGCATATACACATAACACAAAAGTCTATCATAATCATTTTGAGTGTACAATTTGGTGGCATTCGGTACACTCACATTGTTGGTGATCATCACCAGTCCATCTCCAGAACTTTGTCACCTTCCCAAACTCAAACCCTGTACCCATCAAATAATGACTGTCATTTCTTTCCTCCTCTTTGCCTCTGGCAACCACCATTCTACCTTCTGTCCCTATGAATTTGACTACTGGAGGTATCTCATATAGGCAGGATTATATAATATCTGTCCTTTGGAGTCTGGCTTATTTCACTCAGTATACTGTCCTCAAGGTTCACCCACGTTGTAGAATGTGTCAGAACTTTCTTCATTTGTAAGGCTGAATAATATAGCGTCGGGTGCCTTTATCACATGATGTGTATCTGTTCATCCATGGATGGACTCGTGGGTTGTTTCCACCTTTTGACTATCATGAATAATGCTGCTATGAACATCGGGTTGAACAAATATCTGTTCAAGTTCCTGTTTCAGTTCTCTTGGGTACATACACGGAAGTAGAATTCCTGGGTCATATGATAATTCTATGTTTAATTTTGAAGGATTGCCATATTGTACTCCCACAGTGGTTCTACCATTTTACAGTCCTGTCAGCAATGTATAAGGGTTCCAATTTCTCCACTTTCTCACTAACACTTGTTATTTTCTGTCTTAGAAAAAAATAACAGATGGCCAGGTGCAGTGGCTCATGCCCATAATCCCAGCAATTTGGGAGGCTGAGGCAAGAGGATCACTTAAGCTCAGGAGTTTGAGAACAGCCTGGGTAGCATAGTGAGACCCCGTCTCTACAAAAACAAACAGACAAACAAACAACAAGCAAAGGAAGATTAACTGGGTGTGGTGGCGCACGCCTGTAGTCCCAGCTACTGGGGACACTGAGGTGGGAGGATTGCTTGAGCCCAGGAAGTGGAGGCTGCGGTGATCTGTGATCATGTTACTGCACTCCAGCCTGAGCAACAGAGTGAGATCCTGCCTCAAAAAAATGCCATCCTGATGGAGGTGGAGTGGTATCTGAGCGTTGTGCCAGGCAATTTGCAGCATTATTTCATTTACCATAATATTATTATCCCCATTTGACAGACGAGAAAACCGAGGTTCAGAGAGGTACAGTCGCTGCCCTAAGTAGTAAGGAGTCTGAGCTCTAAGCTCTTGCCCTGCCCATGTGATGGTGCCTTCTCTGGGATTTATCAGGTGCCCGGGATGGAGTTCCCTACATGGTCAGCAGGGGGCGTCCTTATCCCAGGACTCGGAGTCTAGCCTGGGCTTGAGGGTGGGGAGGACAGAGAAGCGGGCTCAGGCTCCCTCAGCCCAAACCGCTTACTCTATCCCCATTTTGCCCTCCTCACCCCCAACCCACTTCCCAGCCCCTGACTGCAGACCACCACGCGGCAGGGACTCAGGCGACTTGAGAGAAGTGGGAGAGGTCCCATTAACAAGCCGTGTGACCTTGGGTATATTGCTGAACCACTCTGAGCCTGTCTCCCATCTCTGAACTGGGGGCTCCCGCTGTTGCTTTGAGGACCCATCCGGAGCCCTGCAAGCCAGGCATTTTGGCTTCCTGGAGATGATGCTGCTGTTTTGGGGAATGGAAAAATGAACATTTACTGGGTGCTAATTATGTGCTGGGTGCTTCCAATAGGACATTTTATCTTTATGCCAGCATAGCGAAATAAGGAATAGTATCCCCATGTTACAGATGAGGAAACTGGGCTCACAGAAGGGAAGGGAGTTGCTCATAGCTCACATAGCCAGAAAACGACAGAGCGGGAGTTCAAACCCAGCTTCTCCTTCTCCTCCAGGTGGCCATTCAAACAAAGGTAATGTGCGGTCTGGGCAGGGCCAGGGAGACGAGGAGGATGCAGAGCTGCCTGCCTCCCCTCTCTCCTTGGACTCTGCGGCCAGGCAGCCTGCCTTTGGCTCCACCACCTACTAGCTCTGCCCCCAAGGGCCGATCACTCCACCTCCCTGAGCCTCAGTTTTCTCATATGTACAATAGAGACAATAAACCTTGGATGATTCCAGATTTTAACAGTGAAAGGAAATGTCTTGGGTCAAAGAGAAGACCCGGGTGCAGCTGGCTTCAGGGATGGAAATAGCGGGGTTATCCTCTATCAGTCATTTATTCTTGGTTTCTCAGCCTGCCTCTCCACCTCTCCGGGCTCTGCTCGTCTCTGGGATCGTAGCCTCACTTTCTCCTCCTGTGGGCATGCTTCCTTGATGTGGTGAGTGAAGAAAGGAGGGCAGGGCCACAGGGAGCATTGGGCTTACATCTTTCCAGCTTTTCACCCTAGAGAAGGAGAGAGCTTCTCCACTAACAGCCAAATATAAAATCCCAGGGAAAGAATCTGATTGGCTGGCCTTATCTATTCCTGGACCAATCACTGTGGCCAGTTGGAGATGAGGCATCCTAACTGGCTGATCTAGGTCACATGTCTGCCCCTGTGGTTGGGAGCGCAGTCCTGATGAGCAGCCTCACCAGAACCACTTGGAGTGGGGTCAGGGCAATCAGTCACAGCTAACGCGTCACCTACCGTGTGCCAGTGCTGTTCTCAGCATGTTGAATGCACAAATTCATTTAATTCTCACAACCAGGGGTCCCATTCTACAGGGGAGGCAACTGAGGCAGAGAGGCACACAGCTGGTGAGTGGTGGGATTTGAACCCATTCTGGTTACAAAGCACAGGGTCTAGTTCACCTAGAGGAAGGCTGTGGCGTTATCAGAAGCAGAAGGGAAGGGCTGTCTGGTAGACAAACCCTGTTCCCTCCATCACCTGTGGGATTCTTGGATGACAAAAACGGCACCCCTTCCTGGGCCTGGCACACAGTAGGGCTTGTGGAATAGATGTTCTTCGCTTTCCTTGGAAAATCAGGGCAGACCAGCTTTATCTCCAAGGAACCGGGATTGTGCCGTCTGGTTGAAAGTTCTCTGTGGACACAGCCCCAGCGTAGGAAGCTCCAATGGCCACTGCTCCCTAGCTGGGAAAACTGGAGGGGGCCATTGGGCCCTTCAGCCCCACCAGCTTGCACAGACAGCTGTCTCAGTGTGGAGGGAGCTCGGGTGAGAGGTGTGAAGTGGGAGGAGGGTGAGGAGTCTGGCAGGATCCCCCCTCATCCCACTGCCACCCGCACCAGGCTCTTTCCTTCTGTGTTATCCTTGGAACGGAGGCTGGGGGCCGGGGGCTCACCAGGGGTGGGGGTGGGCCTCTGCTTGGGTACACAAACACCAGTCGGCCATCCAGTGGCCAGTGAACAAGGCAAGCCCTCAGCAGAACTCGATAAGTTTTCCAAAAACAAGACTGGGCCCTTGGAATGCTGCATTCCTCCCTCCTGCTGACAGCTGCTAATTTATGCTAATAAAATGCATGAAAACCCCAAGTCCCCAGTGGGCCGCTGGGGGACAGGGAGGATCCAGCCTGCTGAGCAGGAGGATGAAGTAGACCTGTGTTCCCGTAGCTGCCCGGCCCCCTGCCCTTACCAGGGCCCCAGAGTGGCCTCAGTTCTCCTGGTCCCTTGCTCTGCTGGGCCAGAAGGGCTGGGATCTTGTCCTGGGTGCCAGGGTCCCTGAGAAAGATGAAGGGGATGGGAGCTTTGGGGTCAGTCTGCTGCCTGGCTGAAAAAAGGCAAGGTGGCTGCCATGAACCACACACTCAGCCATTAATTCATTGACTCCTCTCCAACTCCCCAAGGTAGGAGTCGCTGGAGCTGTGAGGAAACAGAGGCCTGGGGGTGGGTCAGTGACTTGCTCAAGATAGAGTGGAAATGGAAGCATTTGGTGACAACTGTAGGGTCAGGCATCCTGGGCTGAGCTCCTGGATCGGCCACGGAATAGCTTCAGAGAGGTCCTGCCCCCATCTCTTTCCCACTGCGTTGTCCCCCAACCAGAGGCTTATGTGTGACCTTGGACAAGCGTCTTAACCTCTGCATGTCAGTCCCCTCATCAGTAAAGTGGGAATGATGCACTACGTCCTCACGGGATGTTTGGAGCATTAAATGAGATGCTAGCACGTGGTGGGCAAGAGTAGGGTTGGTCACGACCTTTAGCAAACCGCCTCATGGTCTGGAGTCTGACTCCATGTCTGACTCCGAAGCCCAAGTCCCTCCAAAGACCCCAGGCTCTTTCTTCCCTGAGGAGTTTGGGGAAAAGAAATTTCCATGGCTCAGGTCCTTCCCATCCAAGGCCCCCACCCACACGGTGTGAAAGTGCAGAGCACAGTGGGGCAGCGGGAGTCCCTGGGCCTGCTTCGGACTCCTCCAGGCCTCTCGGTGGGCAGCCTTGGGTCATGGAAAGGACATGGGGTTGAGGACCAGGGGCGAGGGCTCCAGCCCTGGCTCAGCCTCTTCTTTCCCACCGAGCGGCCAGGGGTGGCCTTTTTGCTGTGAGATGAGAAGCTGGGTGCTGCGTTCTCTGTGGTCTGAGGGGCTGTGTAGGGTGTCGTCATTCCCACTGTTACCTTTGCCTGTGCTGTTTGTAGGTCTTGACCCCCCTAGGTCAAGTCTGGTCTCCTCTGTGCCCTTGGGCCCCAGTGAGAATGCTTCCCTCCCCTCCCCTCCCCTCTCCTCCCTTCCCCTCTCCTCACTTTCCATCCCATCCCATCCCACTGTCATGCTGGAGTGGGAAGGGCACCATCTTGGCTCACTGCTACTTCTACCTCCTAGGTTCAAGTGATTCTTGTGCCTCAACCTCCGGAGTAGCTGGGACTACAGACATGCACCACTACACCCAGTTAATTTTTTGTATTTTAGTAGAGATGGGGCTTCTCTATGTTGGCCAGGCTGGTCTCGAACTCCTGACCTCAGGTGATCCACCTGCCTCGGCCTCCCAAAGTGCCGGGATTATAGGCATGAACCACTGTGTCGGGGCGAGAGTGCATTTCTTTAATCCTTTGCTGCTGGCCTCATGCTCCTCGGGGTCCATTCCCACGCCTTCCCTCAGACTCACTACCTCCCTCCCTCCCTCCCTGCCTCCCTCCCTCTCTCTCCACTTCATCTTCCCTCAGCCCTCCCCAGTTGCTCTCCTTGCCATGCATCTGCAGCCTCACCGGGTCGCTGTGACTCAGGCATTGGCGCGGGGGTGGGATGCCTTGGTGGTCGGCACTGGCTGCCACCTGTCTGTGTCCTGGAAGGAGGAGCTGACTGTGAGCTTCAGCATCTCCAGATAAGGAGGAGAGGATGATCCCAGAAGAGACTCCTGGGGGCTGAGTGAAAGCCGGGCCAGCCCTTCGTCCAGAGCCCGATGTCCACAAGGACCAGCCTGGCTGGCAAGGCCCTTCCGGCACCAGTGTCCTGAGGGGCTGAGCGGTTGGCGACTGAATCATCCTTCAAGTGTATCATGACCTCTGGCTGTGTGAGGAAGCCCCGAGGCCGACTATAGTTTCCTTCCTTGGGCTTCCAGAACATTCTTGGGCTTCTGGAATCATCAGAGCCACGGTGATCAGGTGACTCTGGGTGGGCCGTCTGGGGGCTTGGGCCTTGCTGTGAAGAATTCATTTAAATTTTCCATGGAGGGACTGGCTTCCGGCCCGGGCCATGTGAGTTATTTTGAGGCACTCTGGTCAGTGCTCTCAGCCCTCGTCCAAATAAACGAGCCCCACCGAATGGGCCTGGAAACCCCACCCAGCCTCGTTTACGGCCTTGCTGGGCTCTGTGGCTGTTCAGTGGCCGGAATCTGGCATTTGCCCCCCATCCCCTGCCCCACGCTGGGTGGAGTGGGCACAGGATGGTAAGTGTCCTGACCTATTCATGGCAGTGTGGTTTTTGGGCGAAGCAGGGGCATCCTGAACTGAAGAAAAATAAAAATAAAGATAAACATAGCAATCCCAATGTCACCCCTCTGGGAGGCCTCCCTGCGTGTGACAGGGCATGCGGTGCAGCCGGAGACCGGGAGAAGGCCATGACCCTGCTGGCCTACCGCAGGCGCAGAGCCCAGCACGGGCAAAACTGCCCTGTGATTTTCCCACTGAGAAGTGCTTCAGTGCACTCAAGGTTGGCTCCAGTTGAGTGTCCGGGGGCCTGGGGGTCCCGCTCCCTCTTTCCCACTACGTTGCTCCCCAGCCAGAAGCTCATGCCCAGCTGCCTTCTCTCTCCAAGGTCCTCTCCAGAGGCTGGGATCCCAGCTCCCTGGGAGGGCCGGAGAAGGTCTCGCTGCCCCCTCGGGGCCGGCCTGGGTCTTTTCCAATCCTCTGGTGAGTGCAGCATCCTCAAGTCCAGGCCTGCTCAGGGCATGGGGCAGGGGTGTCCCTCCCACGGAACAGCTTTGATGACCCACGGAACGAAAAGATCCCCCAGCTCCCGTCGGTCAGTGGGGAAGGGACAAGGCTCTGAGTGGGGCAGACTCCCCTGTCTTTCAGTCAGGGCGACAGCAGGGCAGCTGCTGAAACCAGCTTTGCAAAGTTATACCAGTTATATCGGGGCGCCAGGCCCCCTACAAACCCACACTTCGTGTCCATGGCAACCCTCGGGGGTGGATTCCATTCAGGGTATGCTGGTAAACAGGCTCTCTGAAAAAGCAAAGCAACCCAACCCCAAACACAGCAACTACTGATTTGCAGTCTTTGTCAGTTCTCACACTTCCATGGAGGCCCGTGAGGCCACTGAACGCAACGTGAAGCCATGGGAACTTTCCAGCATGCTCTGGTCCTGTTCCCATGCCCACCATGAGCTGGGAGTGGTCTCCATCCGCAGGTTCGGGTACGTGGGGAAAGTGCCCTGCCTCTGCTTCCCGAACTGACCTTCGCTTCTGTTTTAGATCCTCATTCCATGGTGATGGAAGCCCTGTATCCAGACACCACGGTTCCCACTGGCCCCTGCCAAGGCTCCTCTGGGGTGCGGGGGTTTAGGTGGCGCTGAGTCACTGGTTGGGTGGGACACATTAGATTCTTAGCACTGTCACCTCTCGTATTTGCATTACTTTTCTTTTCCTTCTTTCTTTTTTTTTTCCTTTTTTTAAAAGATGGGGTCCCACTTTGTCACCCAGCCTGGAGTGCAGTGGTACGAACACGGTTCACTGTAGCCTCGACCTCCTGCGTTCAAGCGATCCTCTCACCTCAGCCTGCCGAGTAGCTGGGGCTATAGGCACACACCACCATGCTTGGATAATTTTTAAATTTTTTTGTAGAGACGGGGTTTTGCCATGTTGCCCAGACTGGTCTCAAGCGATCTGTCCACCTCGGCCTTCCAAAGTGCTGGGACTACAGGCATGGGCTCCTGCGCCTGGCCTTGCCTTCTTGTCTAGACCTTGCAGGGAGCTGCAGAGTCCTCCCTCGTTCCTGACCACAGGGAGCCTTCAGAGCCCCCACATCAATGCCATGTTCATGCCCCTGTGAGAGCCACCATGTCAGTGCCGGGTCCACGCCGCGGTGGGTAGAGGGGCAGCATCCGGCACCTGCCCTCTGAGAGCTCTCTGGCCCTGTCAACCGCCAGGCAGCTCCCGCACCTCGGTTCATGCCTGTGGTCCCAGCTACTCAGGAGGCTGAGGCAGGAGGATTACTTGAGCCCAGGAAGTCAAGGTTGCAGTGAGCTGTGATTGTACCACTGCACTCCAGCCTGGGTGACAGAGTGAGACCCTGTCTCCAAAGGAAAAAAAAAGGAGAGGGACATGTTTCAAGGCAGGCTCCTTCTTCCTGCCTCCTGTCTGAGCATATTGGCTCTGACCTGAGATTTCTGAAGCCCCCATCTCCTTTCTGATTTTTTAACAATCTCAAACATACAAGGACATTGCAAGTACAGTAGGAAAGCTACTTTTCTCCTGGTCGTGGAGACTAAGTTGCTGTCATAGTGCTCTACCCCTGCTGAATACTTGTGTCTATTTCTTACTAATGAGGACATTCTCCTACACAAACACACGCCATGTGAAAATCCCGAAGCAATCCTCATACGGTATCCCAGGTCCCCCTGTTGTTCCAGGAATGTCCTAGCCATTGAGTCATCCTGTCTCTCTAGCCTGGAACAGCTCCTTATTGAGTCTTGGTTTTGCGCCCCGGACATTGTTGGAGATTCCAGGTTGGTTCTGGAGAACGTTCCTTCTGTTGGATTTGTCTCCTCTTGGCTACATCAGGCGGGGCATCCTCAGAGTGCTGATGGCAGAGACTAGCTGCTTCTCCTCCCGCCTCCCTGCAGGTGGCTCACGGTTCTGATTTGCCCTGGTACCGACGAAAGCCACTTGGCTCCCTTGATCGGCTTCTCCACTGCAGAGTGATTCTTTTCCCTTCATCGTGGAAAAGGATTTTGCTGGGCTGGGACTTTGAGACCCCATGGGTAGCCCACTCCACACCAAACTTTTGTCATGCATTCATTTATTCACCTCAGCCTGAGCTCACGGTTCCCTGTTTTTTTTTTTTTAAGTGGGTGATGATGTGTTACTTTGGGTGCTTATTTTGATGCTCAGAAGAACCCAGAGGGACCTCCATGCTGGCTCCTTATCCCCAGTGATGTCCTTGTCATTCCTTGAGTTCTTCCTTACTTTCTGGCACAAAAGGTGTTTTAGGCTCATCTTGTTCTTTCCCTGGTCTAACCCTGGAATCAGCCATTTCTCTAACGTAGGGGCTGATTTTAAGCTTTTTACCGGACTCCCAAATGAGCCTGAGCATCCAGTTATTATACTGTGTGTGTGTATGCATGCATGTTAGCTGTGTGTTAAAAAAGTGTATTTATGAAATACAACATTAAAAAAAGACCAGAAATTTTAAAACTGAGGTTGGGTTGTTTTTTTTTTTTTTTTCCTAAATGCACTAGAAGCTTTAAGGGGGGCCTGGGATGGTGTCCTGGGCCTTTTGCGGTTTCTGCCTCGCCCCTTAGCCTATGAGGTATACGCCCCTGACCTGGCCTCTCCCACCTGGGCCAGCAGCACAGCTGAAGCCCAGAGGGGTGCAGGCGAGGCTGGGGTCCTGCCAGAGCAAGCATAGCCCTTGTGCGGGGCCAAGGGAAACAGCATTGGGTCAATATTAGCTCGTGTGAAACAGGCCTGAGGAACGTGTGGTTTGTCCCCCTTGGCCTCTGGGAGGGAGAGGTGGACTCAGGCGGTCACAGGAGCACTCGCCATCATCTGACCAGCCTCCTTTTGTGTGGATGGGGAAACTGAGGCCCAGAGGTGGCAGGGCAGGGACTTGCCTTGGGTCACAGTGCTCAGAACAACACTCTTTTCTACATTCTTTTTTTTTTGGAGATGGTCTTGCTCTGTTGCCCAGGCTGGAGTGCAGTGGTGCAATTATAGCTCAATGTAAGCTTGATCTCTTGGGCTCAAGGGATTCTCTTGCCTCAGCCTCCAGAGTATATGGGCCTACAGGTGCATTCTACTATACTGGCTAACCTAATTTTTTTTTTTGGTAGAGATTGGGTATTGCTAAGTTGCCCAGCCTGGTTTTGAACCCCTAGTCTCAAGTGATCCTCTTGCCTCAGCCTCCCAAACTGTGTATTCCCCATTCTTTTCCATCAGGTGTTTCTACTTTCTTCCCTGTGGCTTCTGGGAAACAGCAGAAGGCAGGTCACTGAGCACTCGCCTGGGGGTCAGGCATTCTAGTCCCATTTCTGTCCAGCTCTGCAGTGGGACTCTGGGGATGCTGCTGCTTCATTCTGGGCCCTTTTATCTCAAAGATTCCTTCTCCCTGAAAATTAAACTTTGACTTTCAGTGCGTCTGCTAGACTAGTTGAAGTCCTCAAAATTGAAATTCCTCAGGGGCCAGGTAGAGAAGGTAAATATCGGGTGTGACCAGCTGTGGGACAATAGGGAGAGGCAGGGACTGTGGAGAGCTGGAAAGTGTGTGCCTGGCATGAAGACATTCAAAGTAAAACAATGACAAGATGGTGGGACCACGTTGGTCTGGGGAAAGCCCGTGTCTGCAGGCCTGGCTGATTGTTTTCAGGTGTAGCCAGCCTGAGGCAGAGCAGGACAGAGCCCCAGCTCTCACACCGTGTCACACTGCCCGCTGCACCTGACCCTGGAGAAGAGGGAGGCTTGGCTGGGGCTGCAGCACCCAGGCCCAGGAAAGCACCCTGATGGCTGCTGCGAGGCCTGGGGGTGAGACGTGGCCTCGAGAAGCAGGGAGTGGTCAGGCCTGGAAGTGACGTGGTCCCTGGTCCAGCCCTTCTGCCGGGCTCTCTGGGATTTCATCTACACGCCAAGTGCCGGGGTGTGCATACCCTCCCCTGCCCAACTCCTGCCTTGTCTGTGGGCCCTGCTGCCTCTGCCTCCTATCTCCCAACTCCAGCTGCTTCCCCCACCTCTCCTTCCTGCCACAAGGAAAAGTCACTGACCACCGACTGCTGTTCACACCCCGACCCAACCTCCCCAGCCCTCTCTAACCTCCCCAGCCCTCTCCAACCTCCCCAGCCCTCTCCAAGCCTTGAAGAAGTTGAGAAGCTGCTTCTGCTCATCCCAGACCAGCATTTGCATTCCAGTCTGCCACTTAGGATCTGGTCTCTAGGATCTTGGGCAAATGGCTCAATCTCTCAGAGCCTCAGTTTTCTCATCTGTAAAACGGAGGGTCATCTGGCCATGCTGGGTCCCTGGATTGTATTGTTGTGAGGATTGAACCAGGTAAGGTAAGAGACTGAGGTCCAGGCTGGGCGCGGTGGCTCACGCCTGTAATCCCAGAACTTTGGGAGGCCAAGGAAGGTGGATCATCTGAGGTTAGGAGTTCAAGTCCAGCCTGCCTACCATGGTGAAACCCCGTTTCTACTAAAAATACAAAAAATTAGCTGGGTGTGGTGGCACATGCCTGTAGTCCCAGCTACTTGGGAGGCTGAGGCAGGAGAATTGATTGAACCCGGGAAGCGGAGGTTGTGGTGAGCCGAGATCGCGCCACTGCACTCCAGCCTGGCAGCAAGAGCAAAACTCTGCCTAAAAAAAAAAAAAGAAGAGAAAAGAGAGTGAGGTCCAGAGCTGTTGCTCAACACACATTCCTCTTCACAGTTTTGGTTCCCAGACTGGATCAGAAACTCTGGTCTCAGTAGGTCAGGGCCGGCCTCCACCTGGAAGCCTTCCCTGTTTGCCAAAGCCCAGGCTGAACTCCCAAAGCATCTGTAGCTTCATAATGGGAAAAAGAGGGAGGAGCAGGAAGGGGCCTTAGTGTACAGCTAGTACACACTTGTCATTTTAAAGTTCACGAAGGAAGGCTCTCTTATTTTACAAAGGAGTAAATTGAGGCACAGAGTAAGTTTGTACACGAAGCAAGTAAAACAGCTGACTTCCAGCTCGGTGCTCTTCCCAGCATGACACCTGGCCTTGTGATTCACAGCCCTTCCCTTCCAGCAGCCCTGGACAGTGGCCTGTGCCACTCAGTGGACAAACATGATGACACTCACTTCCGTGCCCAGGACCGCCCCTGCCTGCTCTAACCTTTGCTCCAGACTAACACAAACGGGATGAAGAGACAGCATGTCAGGACCCGAAACATGGTGCAAGCCAGGACATACAAGTAACTCAGAAGAGGTACCCACGTCAAAGCAGCAGCGGCCGGGTGCGGTGGCTCACGCCTGTAATCCCAGCACTTTGGGAGGCTAAGGCGGGTGGATCATGAGGTCAGGAGATCGAGACCATCCTGGCTAACACGGTGAAACCTCATCTCTATTAAAATACAAAAAATTAGCCAGGTGTGGTGCCACATGCCTGTAGTCCCAGCTACTTGGGAGGCTGAGGCAGGGGAATCGCTTGAATCTGGGAGGCGGAGGTTGCAGTGAGCCAAGATTGTGCCACTGCATTCCAGCCTGGTGACAGAGCAAGACTCTGTCTCAAAAATATAAAATAAGATAAAAATAAAATAAAATAAAATAAAATAAAATAAAATAAAATAAAAGCGGCAGCATGAAAGTATTAGCAAAAACCATGGAGGAAAGTTTTCATAATCAGACACTTTGGCTGGCCATGATGGCTCACACCTGTAATCCAGCACTTTGGGAGGCCGAGGCAGCTGGATCATGTGAGGTTGAGAGTTCGAGACCAGCCTGACCAACATGGAGAAACCCTATCTCTATTAAAAACACAAAATTAGCCAGGCATAGCGGTGCATGCCTGTAATCCTGGCTACCGGGGTGTCTGAGGTAGGAGAACTGCTTGAACCCAGGAGGTGGAGGTTGTGGTGAGCCAATATCGAGCAGTTGTACTACAGCCTGTGCAACAAGAGCGAAACTCCGTCTCAAAAAACAAAACAAAAAAACCTCAGATACTTTAACAGATACTATAAATTAAATTATCAACAAATTCAAGTTCCTTTTAAACATGGTGAAAAATCCCATAAGCAAATCCAGGGATTCTTGTGACTTACATTATAGGCAAAAGATGAATTTCCTTGACATCTAAAAAACACCTGCAAGTCAATAGGAACTAGACCAACAGCCAGAAAAAAAAAGTGGGCAAAGGATCTGGGCAGTTTCTAAAAAGGGAAATACGTCAAAGTATTCTTAACCTTCTAAAAAGAACTGAACTGCAAAGAAAACCATTTTTTAATCTATCATATTAGTGAAGATTAAGGAGTCTGATACCTCACTGCTTTGCTGAGGCTATGGGAAGCGGGCACTCTTTCACCTTGCTGCTGGGAGTATGAACTGGTACAACTTCTGTGAAGGGCAATTTGCTGATACTGAAAAACACTGGAATGCTCGTACCCTTTAACCTAGTATTTCCGTTTTTAGGAATCTAACTTCCATGTGTATTGTACTCACACATGTGAAAATGATACACATACAGCAGTGTTTATTGCTATAGCGAGTATAATTGCAAAGGGCTGGAAACGATCTAATGTCTGTGTGTGAAAATTTATTTAATAATAAGACAGTCACACAAAGGAATAGTGTGCAGCCAGAATACAGACTGGGCACACTCTTCGTGTAGTTAAATGGAACAGGCTGGACGAGGTGGCTCATGCCTGTAATCCCAGTACTTTGGGAGACCGAGGCTGGTGGATCACCTGAGGTTATGAGTTCGAGACCAGGCGGACCAACATGGTGAAATCCTGTCTCTACTAAAAATAATAAAAAGTAGCTGGCTGTGGTGGCAAGTGCCTAGAATCCAGCTACCTGGGAGGATGAGGCAGGAGAATCCCTTGAACCTGGGAGGTGGAGGTTGCAGTGAGCCGAGATCGCGGCACAGCACTCCAGCCTGGGTGACAGAGCAAGACTCTGTCTCAAAAAAAAAAAAAAAACCAAACCCAAAAAACAAAAAACAAAAATTAACCGAATGTGGTCGCAGGCACCTGTAATCCTAGCTACTTGGGAGGCTGAGGCGGGAGAATCACTTGACTCCAGGAGGCGGAGGTTGCAGTGAGCTGAGATTGTGCCATTGCACTCTAGTCTGGGCAAGAAGAGTGAAACTCCCTCCCCGCCGTCAAAAATAAAAATTAAATGGAACAATCTCCGAACTTTTAAGTGAAGAACATCTGGTTCAGAGGTATGCTACTCTTTGTGATGCTGGTATGTATTTGAATGTATTTGTGTATGCATAGAAATCTCTAGAAGGAAACACTCTAAAATATGTAATAGTGTTTGTCCCAGGCAAGAATAACAGGGTAACTGGGAGGGGCTGGATGAGTACTTATTTTTCATTGTATATTCTTTTGTATATTTTCAAGTTTGTATCACGTGCATTTGCTATCTACTAAAAAATAAATTTTCAAAAGTGGACAGGAGGTGTATGACTTTACCCACAGGGAGAAGGGAGAATGTGAACATCTCACGCATCCCTGAGGGGTTGGTGGAGAGGAACGGGAAGCAGAGAAGATCTATTCTCATTTTACGTATCTCAGAATTCTGTTCAGTCCCGTGCAGCATCAGGAGGTTGCGTGGTGTGGTGGGAGGTATACGGTATTTCATGCCTGAGCCTGACGTCTAAATACTCTCAGCAATCCTCAGTTTCTTAGGCTGCAAAATGGGGGCAACACAGTGCCTCATTCACAGGGTTACATTTGTGCTTTGTGATGCTGCCCTTCAGCTTTCCCAGGCATTGCCACGACCCTCTGCCAGCCCTGGGAACCCCCTCTGGGGCAGGTTCCCTCTCCGCTGCCCCCCCAGGCAGGAGACACAACCACATTGCTTAGCAAAGCAGCCGAGGTGGAGTGGAAAATGTGAGCATCAGATAGCACCATGGGAAATAGCATGCTTCTCCAACCGCAAACGCCCCCACGCTTCCCTCCAGTATTTGGGGGAGTAGGGTGGGGCTGAGGCTGGTGAGGCTTTTGTACCTTCGGGCCTTGTACCCCTAAGCTTTCTTGGTCAAGGCATCCTTGGGTGGTGGAGAGTGCACTAGCAGAGGCCTTGGCCCTCTTGGCTGCCCCGCTCCGTGGGACCCGGGAGAGGTGCTGCGTGTGGGCTGTGCTTCAAAGAAAGCCTTGGCTTCTCTGGAGAGCTTCAGACAGAGTGCCAGCACCTGATTAGTGGGAATATTCCAAGGCTCAGTTGTCTGGCTGTGACTCTGCAGGCCACAGGGAGCCATTGAAAGTTCTTGAGCCAGGCAGGGCTTGTTCTGAATGAGCCTTTCGCAAGTATGGTTGGCAAAGGAGAAGGTGACAGGTTGGGGACCACCTGTCCAGTCCAACTTCCTCATGGTTATCTTAATCTTCAAAGTAATTCTGCAAGAGGGGCTGACTTACTGTCACCTCCATTTTACAGTTGAGAAAACCGGAGCCCCCGAGGGTGGTGAGATTGGCTATTGGTCACACAGCCTGCTAGGGGCACAGCCGGGATGTGAGCCAGGTTTGTCCCCTCAGGGTCTGCGGACTTCCCCTACACCCGATACCTCCGTAGAGAGGGGCTCGCTATTTTTAGCCCACTGGTGTCATCTCGATCGTGCTTTTGACTAAGAGATGGCCTTGTTACCCAACTTGTCTCGTGATGCTGTCACTCACGTTGTGACTATTACTGGCCTCTGCCTTCCCCATCTGGAGTCCTTGGGGCTGCCACCTGCGGCCCCAGCCTCACTCACCCCCAAGACAGCCTGGACTGGGGAGGGAGTGTGGTTCGAGGACTTCTGGAGAGGGGCACAGGGGATCCGGTGGGCACCCTGCGCAGATGGCAGCCTCTGCATCAGGGCTGTCTTGGTCACTGCTCTAGGGCCTAGCACAGTGCCTGGCACATAGCAGGCACTCGAGACATACCTGACGCTGCTTGGGTAAGTGAATGATGCAGTCGTCTGGCAGATTAGCGTATTCACACTGTCTCCCTGGAGGAGGCCAGATCAGACCCAAGTTCCCTGATGACAAGCCTGGTGTGTGCAGGGCCTCAGCATCTCCACACATGCATCCCAGTGGGGGCATCCTCACAAGCACAGGTGGCGGCTCCAGGCGCCTCCATAGAGCTGCTCTGCGGGCAGTGAGACCTGTCAGTCGCACTCATGGCCTAGCTGGTCTCCTCATTTGTCAAAAGGTTTTAATTGTTCAAGTACATATATAGCCAGGTGTGGTGGCTCATGCCTGTAATCCCAGAACCTTGGGAGGCTGAGGTGGGAGACTCTCTTAGCCCAGGAGTTCGAGACCAGCCTGGTCAACAAAGTGAGACCCCATTTCTACAATAAAAAAAAATTGGCCAGGCATGGTGAGACCCCATTTCTAAGAAAGATAAAAATATTAGCTGGGCATGGTGGTGCATGCCTGTGGTTTCAGCTACTTGGGAGGCTGAAGAGGGAGGATTGTTTAAGCCTGGGAGGCCGAGGCTGCAGTGAGCTGTGACTGTGGCGCAGGACCCTGACTCAGAACAAAGAAAACAATTATATATGTATCTATATTCTGGATTTGCTGGTGGCCTAGACCTCCTGCTCTTTGGCTACTTGTTTCACGACAGAGACCTGGAGCCCCAGGTCGGATAGATCCCAGCCCTCCAAGCCCCTGGGCCAAAGAAACCATTCCCTGCTGGGTGGAGCAGTGTGGCTGGCCCAGGCAGCAGCCCCTGCAACCTGGTTGGTCCAGGTCAGGCCTCTCCTTCTGCTCCCCGCCTTTCACCATAGCGAAGTCTCAGGTGTAGGGTGGGATGGGGGGTTGGACCGGGCAGTCAGGGTGGAGGAAAGCAGAAAGATTTGTGAGGTGAGAGGGAAGCGGAATCCACAGGGCTTGGCGGCTGGGAGGAGGTGGAAGTGAGGCTGAGGAGAGAGAGGAGGCTCTGCTGCAGTCTCTGGCTGGGCAATGGGGAGGCTGGAGGGGCCAACATTCAGAGGGGTCAGTTTGACATGTATGGTGTGCATGATGGGTGCAGGTGTGTGCGTGTGTGTGTGCACGCGTGTGCATGCGTGCATGCTATGGAGGGCTGCTGAGACTCAGTGGCTGATCTGGGCAGGCGCTAGCCATAGCTGAGGTCCCCAGAGTAGGGATGGTGGCCCCAGAACAGCAGGGGTGGCCCCCTCATGGCCTGGCCCTTCAGACTGCCCTGTGCCCAGCACTGGCAGGAGAAGCCTGAGTCACAGTTGGGCTCTTCAGCCTACAGCCGGCGGAAGACTTACGGGTGTCCCTGAGAGGGGTGCAGTCAGGAGGCCTGGCTGGCTGACCAGGGCCGCCCAGCTGTTTGCCCAGTGCTGAGGAATTTAAGGGCAGTGACATTGAAGGGGGTCCAGCCTCGGTGCAGCTGCTTGGAGTAACCTGCCTGGTGCTGGGGCCTGGCTGAGGGGGGCCAGGCCTCAGATAGCATGGCTTTGGACCCTTCCTTGATGTTACAGACAGGAAAACAGAGGTTAGAGTCAGGAAGTGGCCATCCCGAAGCCCCACAGCAACTTTGTGCTCCAATCAAGACCAGAAGCCAGGCTAGGAAGGTAGCAGGGTGACGTGATGGAGAGCTGTCACTTGCTGAGATGCTCTTGTTCACTTGTGTCCTTGTCCACTGCCTCCCCCACTAGAATGTTCCCTCCATGAGACCAGGTACCTTGTCTATCTTGTTCACTGCTATTCCTGAGAACCTAAACAAGGCTCTTGTTGCAGGGATGAAGTCAGAAGGCCTGGGCAGGCCTTTTTTATTTTCACATTATAAGCTGTCCAGAGACAGGAGGTTCAGGAGTTGTGCAGAGGCTTCGTGATGCCATCCGGGGTCCTGGCTCTTCCTCTCTCTCCTCTCCGCCTTAGGGTGTGATTTTTGTTCTCATGCTCCCCAAATGGCTGCCATGCCTCCAGGCATTGCACCTGCATTTCCAGAAGGTAGAAAGGAGTTTGAACAATGGGTAGAAGACACGTGCTTATGAAGTCTGTCCCTTTCAAATCAGGAAAGTTGCAGCTTTCCTAGAAGTGACTAAATAGCACATTGGCTGAACCATACGTAGTAGTTCTCTACCTTGCTTCTTTTTTTTTTTTTTTTTTTTTTAACCATCTAGAGCCTGGCCCCAGATTTGGTCCTCAGTGGGGCCTATCACTGTTGTTTGGTGGTGGTTGTTTTATTTTTTAAAATAAAAATCCCCTAGCTGGGGGAATGCCCTAAGAAGAGAGAACGCTTACTTTAATAGCAGACGCGCTATTCCAGCCACCAACTTCTTAAGGTGCCTGGGTCTCTGAGGTTTTTCCTGAGAATGGAGTCAGCAGCAGGGAGGAGGGGCTCTGGCAGAGGCTGCTGCGTAGGAGGGAATTACCTAGTCCTCACAGCTGTGGATGCGCTATGACAATCCCCGCTCTACGGCTTGGAGTGAGGCAGAGGCTGGGTGGAGACCGGAGCCGGAGGGAGCCGGGTTTCCCATCTTCCCATGAACAGCACTGCCTGCACCCACGATCTGAAATTTCCGTCCTGGGGTGTGCCCAGAGCTGATATTCGGCTGGAGGGTGCTGGCTCAGGTATGCAGGCTTTGCAGCCAGTGCCCCTTCTGCCTGCTGGTCCCGTCTCCCTGGAGCCTCCTGCCTGCAGAGCCTGTGGCAGCAATTGACTAGGATATGGTGTCATGGTGCTCCTGGGTGCAGCCAGGGACCTCTGGATTGCCTGGCTGAGGGAGGCCTCCTTGGCAGACAGTCAGGGTCCCCTGCCTGCCCACTGCACTGAGCGGTTGGTCATTGGAAGGTCTGGTAGTCCCCAGGCCCCAGGCCTGTGGGCTGTCTTTGCCAGACTGACCTTGCCAGGCTGAACCTCCAGGCTGACCTCAAGGCCCAGACCCCTTTCAGAGGCAGGAGAGTAGGGGAGAGACCCTGTGGGTTTCACGTGCAGGCCCTGGCCCTGGTGACAGTGCTGGGTTCAGGGCAGGAGAGAATGCTGGGTCGCTTCTCACATTTTTCAGGCCTCTGGCCTTGGGGTTCTAGCCCCAAAACTCCAAGGTAGAAGTGAGGTGGGGCTCACAGCCAGGAGGGAGTCACAGGCCAGTGGTCTGGCAGGAAACTGACCGTCAGCCTGGGCAAGCTGCAGGGGGCACCCAGAAGCCCCTTGGGAGAAGAGATCCCTGGAGCTACCTCGGCTGCCACCACTCACATGCCTCCCACGCAGCTGTCCCCAAAGAGGACCTGTGTCCTGGCTCTGCTCTGGGCCAGCTGTGTGTCTTGCAGCAGACCACTGCCCCTTCGGGTCTACAGGAGCTAATCAGTGCCTCTCTGCTGCCTTCCTCTGCTGGGTGGGGCTGGGGAGGCTCAGCTGAGAAAGCGTTTAAGGGACAGGAAGAATCATAGTGATGATGATGATCAAAATACCTCCCACTGTGAAGTCCTTGTCATGACCCAGCCCCTCCTAAGTGCTTCATCTAGGTTAATGGAAAGGACACAAGACTCCCAAACTCTTTGTTTAAATATGACAGCTGGCAGAGTTGTGGGTTTTATTTTTATCTCCAGGCATGTGGGTGAAGAGGGAAGTTCCACTGATGTTCTTCTGACTTAACAAAGAAAGCTTACAAGTAATTCTGCCTTTGAGGAAACAGAGTTGTCTGTTTAAATATTAATATACCATGGCAACAAATTATTAAGCAGGATAACCAGCCAGAATTACAGACCTTTGCAGGATTAAAGACAACTCTCTAGGATCTGGGAACTATCTCTGAAGTCAGGGGGTCTTAGAAGACTTCTTTGCCAGAAATGACATTGACAAGGGCCGTTTTACAAGCAGATTTGTATGTGCCCTGCTGTGGCTGCGGAAGCATGGAACATTTTTTTGTCCTTATCTTGATGAGTTCAGAGGGTCTGAAGTTTTCAAGAGTTCCGCAAGGAGAGTATGAAAAGCAGTCTGAAGAAGCTCAAAACTTATCGTTTGTAACGGAAAAGAGCAGAGTATAAATAGTGAGCTTACGTGGTGGTGCCACCTGCACGTACAGACAACGAGATGGGCATTATCACGATCCCCACCTTGTGCAGGAGGAAACTGAGGCTCAGGGATGTTCACGACTTGGCCAGGGTCACACAGCAAGGAAGCAAGGGCTGCATTTGTGCAGATGGGGACTGTGGTCTCAGTGGAGCGTGTTGGGCTCCAGCGACAGGGGGCCCAGGCTCTGCTGTGGCCTCCACTGAGCAGCTGTACCCCATGGCTGCTGTAATAAAAGACCAGAAACGTAGTGACTACAGCAATACACATTTATCATCTTCTGGTTCTGGAGGCCAGAAGTCAGAAATGGGTTTCACTGAACTAAAATCAAATGATTCCCTTTCTCTAGAGGAGAAGCCATTCCCGTGCCTTTTCCAGTTTCCGGATGCCGCCTGCGCTTGTGGGCTGGTGACCCTTCCTCCATCTGCACAGCCGGGAGTGTGGCATCTTCCAGTCTCTCTCCGACTCTGATCTTCCTTCACTTATGGGGGCCCATTTGATGATCTCAGGGTCACCAGATAATCCAGGATAATCTCCCCATCTCAAGATCCTGAATTTCATGGCAACTGTGAAGTTCCTTTGCCATGTAAGGCCATGTATATATGCTCAGGTTCCAGGGATTAGGGTGGATAATTTTTGGGGCGTGAGGAGGATTTTGCCTATCACAGTGGCTTTGGCCAAAGGGTCTGACCTTTGATGACAGCCTTCCTTTCCATAGGGGGTTTGGTGGGAATGAAAATAAAGTGATTCAGGTTTTTATTCCACAGGGAGTGACTGAGGCCTCTGCCAAGGGACCAGCATGTGCTGGAGGGTGACCTGGTGAGGGACAAAGGACTCCGTCAGAACTCCTGTTTCTGCCAGGGAGGCAGTGCCCGAGGGGACGCCACTTGTGGTCGGTCCAGGACTCAGAATCAGACAGATCAGGGTTTCAATCCCAGCTCTGCCTCTTCCTGGCAGCCTGAGTATGGGTGAGAACAGGGAGCAGAGAGGGGCTGGAAGCGAGATAACAAACGATGCGTTCACGTGACCTCGTTTCACATTTACCGCAGCCCTGCCAGGACAGCTTCTGTTCCTCCCAACTCTCCCCCCGGCCATTTTGCAGAGGTGGAAACAACAGCTCAGAGAGATCAAGTGCTTTGTCGGAGATCACACAGCTATGAAGTGGGGAGTTGGGATTCCCCACATCCCAGGATTCCCAAGCTGATGCCACCCACTCCACCTCCAGGGCTGTCTGCCATGTCTGTGCCCTCCTAGGCTGTGGCTTTCTTTCTTTCTTTCTTTTTTTTTTTTGTCTTTTTGGCTGTGGCTTGCTTTCTTTCTTTTCTTTCTTTTTTTTTTTTTTTTACAAGCTTTATTTTTATCTAAAAAATTTTTTTTAAATTGTATTTTAGGTTTTGGGGTACATGTGAAGAACATGCAAGATTGTTGCATAGGTACACACGTGGCAGTGTGGTTTGCTGCCTTCC
>PVKV010012217.1:0-27801 GCA_004027835.1 Alouatta palliata | reverse complement strand
ATCCATGTTCCTACAAAGGACGTGAACTCGTCGTTTTTTATGGCTGGGCTGTGACTTTCTTAATGTGTTCTTTAAGTCAACTTACTGCCTTTTTAAATTTAAATCTCATCTTTTTAAAAATGAGACTTTGTATTACTCCTATAAATGGAAAATCGTGGAATTTATGGGCTAGTTATGTATATTTTTATAATGCACATTAAAATGAATTTATCACCATAAAAATGAGAAATGTTCACGCGTAGACCACGTACAGTTATTCCACATGCCACCAGTGTGTCTTGTCCCTCTCTTTGGGAACTGGCTCCGCACCTGTCCTGGTTTCACCATATCACAATGTTATGAATGGCTATCATTTATTATGGTGTGAAGTTGTCAAATGGCTTCCATGCACATTCAAATGTCAACTCTCCAGCATAGCCTTAGGTCCCTCCTGGCCCCTGCCTTCCTGATCTCCAGTTCCTCTGGCCTTGCTGCTCTTACACAAAGGAGGACTTCTTCTGTTGCTCTGCCTACCCTGCCAGAAGATCCCAGGCTATGGGCCTGTGGAGCCAAAGTTCTTAACCACTGCACTGTGGCATCCTTCTATGATGTCAGGCCTCAGCAAGGCTTATAAAGGAACAGAAACAGGCTTGAAAATGAAGTCGGGAAGGGATAGGCCAGGACTCCCAGGAGCCCCAAGCTTGCAGAGTCCCCTTGGTCTCATTGGCACATGGAGAATGGTTTGGTCAAGTTCACAAGCCAAGTTTTGTGGCTCTAACAGAGCGACTCCTGCCAAGTGGGAGGAGCTTAGGGACTTTTTATAACCTCACCTGGGGCAGAAATGATGGGCTGAAGCAGTGTCCAACCCTAACTCCATGATCTCCTGGGGGGGCGGGGCTTCATGGCAGTTCCTGTCTGCTCTCCACTTGGCATTGCAAAGGGGCTCAGCTGTGGGACAAAGCAGGGCTTCTTCCAGAAATGCTACATGTACTTCCTATTCCCTTCCTTTATTGCAATACGGATAATTTATCATCTGAGGAAGGAGTAGAGATCCCAGGGTAGCTTGCTCAATGGTTGTGGCTTATTAATTCCAACTTTTCCCAAGATCAAGGGGAAGAGCAATCCCTGATTTTGTGTGACTATGGGATGGGGTCTTGAGGCCCTCAAAGTGAGGTTCGGGTCTCACAGATTGCTGTGAAGAGTTATTAACCCAGCTGGAAGAGAAGCCTAGCCCAGGGCCTGGCATGCAGTTGATGGGTTTGCTTAGTGGTTATTCCTCTGTCCTGGTCTGGAGTCCTGCGCACCTTTTCATAGCTTAGGAAGAAATGCTGCTGGTGGCTTGGGTGGGAAACTGGGAGAGAACATCAGCTCCTGGGCGGCTTCTAGCACCAGTCGGACTCAGTTAAAATCTTCACACCTTCATTGACTAGCTGTGTGACCTTGCATGAATCAGTCCCCCTCTCTGTGCCTCAGTTTCTTCATCTGTAAAATGGGGATCATAATAATACCTCCCTCAAAGGATTGAGGTGAGGATGAAAGGAGTGAATCCAGGAGGATGGCTAGAAGAGGCAGGAAATGCCTCCTAGACAATAGCTATTTTTGTAGCCAGACAGATCTGGGTTTGGATCCTGCCACCAGTGCTAACTACTGTGTGATTTTGGGCAAGTGCCTTGACCTCTCTGGACAGCTGTTTCCTCATCTGGAAATGGGCTTGGTAACAGTCCTGGCCTCTAAAGTTGGTAGTGTGCTTCTAGTAAGCAGGGCGTGTGAAAGGGCGGAACTCCGGCCACAGTGCAGCGTTAGGGTCCGTCCTCCCCAGAGGCCCCGCCTGGGAAAGGCAGAGGGTGGTGGGGTGCTCTGAGGCAGGGTGCCGCCCTGCCCCCGCTCCCCCTCCCCAGCTGCCCCGCCCCAGCTGTGACGACCTTGTCCCTGTCTGTCTAAGGGGCAGGAAGGAAGTGAGGAGGGCAGCCAGCAGCTTCCCCTTTTCTGCCCTGCTCCAGGCCCCGGGCTCTTTCCCCCTCAGAGCCTCAGAGGAGGGGACAGCAGCATCATGGCCCCCCGCCCGTCTGCCGTCCGCCAGACCTGCTGCTGCTTCAATGTCCGAATTGCCACCACTGCCCTGGCCATCTACCATGTGGTGAGTGTGTGGGCCCCGGGTGTGCGTGTGTGTGTGCTTGTGTGAGTGAGTATGTGTGTCTGCGGTGATCCCTCATCTATGGAGCCCCACAAATGAGAGAACTCCTGCTCCCCACCTCTCTGGGGGACCCTGGGCAAATCCCTGTCCTGCTCTGGGCCTCAGTTTCCTCCTCTGTCAGATGGCTGGGGGACCCTGGGAAGACTCTGCAGGAGTGAGCAGTAGGGGAGCAGGAATCCCCTTTTCAGGCGAATGTAACTGACATTCACTCCGAGGCTGGCTCCGTTTCTGCCTCTGTGAGACGGGGGACAGTAGCAGCTGGAAGGTTATTTGTGTGCAAAGCCAACAGCAGATGTGAAAGTGCTTTGGAAGCCAGGGATCTTGGGAGGAACATGGGCTGTGACTGTTTGACCACAGTGTGAGGTCAGCTGCAGACACAGCCCTGATTCTTCCCTTGGGTCCTGGACAGACCCTGGGCCACTCTGGGGGACGAGAGGTGGGTATCTTCCATTTGTACTTCCAGTGGGGAGGCAGGGGCCGAGTCCTCTTAGCTTCCAGCTTAGTCAAACCATGGCCTTCCGCCCACCAGAGAGAACTCGAGACCAGTGCTGATAATCAGGGTAGCTTGCCCAGCCCGGCTCTCATTGGGCAACTTGAAGTCGCAGCTGTCACTGGCTCCTCCTTTCCTGGTACTCACAGTGTGGTTGTGGGCAAGTCACAGTGTCCTGGGGCCAAGGCTCCCCCTCTGCCTGGGGTGGCTGAGGGTCAGGGTCCTTGTTCTGTCCTGCCTAGACCCACCCCGCCCCCAAACTCCTGGCCAACCCATCTCCCCCAGACTCAGATAACTTCCTCCTGGAGTGACTCAGGGCCTGTAGTTAATAGTTTTTTCATGCGTCTGGAAGGGCTTCCTCAAAATGAGCCTAGATCCACATGCTGCAGTGGTGGCTGTAAACTTAGACCTGCCTGCCTGTGCTTCCTGTCGCAGGCAGAGGAGGCAGGGCTGTGGCAAGAGCCCAGCCTTCAAGCGGGTGATGCTGTTCAATGATTAGGATCCAGACTCCTGCATGTAAATCCTGGCTTCCCTGCTTCCCAGCTGGGCAACCTTGGGTGATTTACTTAACCTCTCTGAGCCTCAGTTTTCTCAATAAAAAAAAATGGGGATGTGAATAATCATGCCCATCTGAAACGGTATGTTGTGAGGCTCAGGGAGCTGATATATACAAAACATGCAGAACTGTGTCTGACGCACAGGCGAGGACTTTATCATTCATTGTGCATCAGACACGGCACCTGCTGTCAGCATTCTTAGCGTCAAGCTGTCAGATTCAAGGACTCTAGTTTTGACAGGAGCAACTCAGAGGTTGTTCTGCCCAGCTCCCGCCAGGGCAAGAGCTGAGAGAAGCAAATCACTCTTTGGGTGTCCCTGTACCCTGTCTTTGAGGCCTTTAAGCTCTGAGACTATGCAGCATTCTTGGAAGGACAGTGTGGCATACAGGGGCATCTCACATGTAGCAGGTCCCCGAGCCCTCACCCCAGCTCTGCCACTAACTGGTTGTGTGGACTTGGACAAACCTCTCTCTGGGCTTCATTTTCCTTTTTATAAAGTCAGGGGTAAGGTGATGTTGACTGGCTCAGAGGTCTCCAACTCTGACGCCTCCAGGGTCCGGGCAGGCCATGTGAGTGACAGCAGGGGGCAGATGGGCCTGCAGTGACCTTGGGTGCCCTTGCTTGTCCCACTCTGCAGCTGTTCTCTGTTTTTGCTGGTTGTTGCCACGAAGGATTGTGGGTCCTGGTGGCCACTCTTCTGATGTTTAGAGAATAAGGAGCAGGCTTATTATTATTATTATTATTTTTTGAGATGGAGTTTTGCTCTTGTTGCCCAGGCTGAAGTGCGATGGCATGATCTCAGCTCACTGCAACCTCTGCCTCCCGGGTTCAAGCAATTCTCCTGCCTCAGCCTCCTGAGTAGTTGGGATTACAGGCGTGTGCCACCACGCCCAGCTAATTTTGTATTTTTAGTAGAGACGGGGTTTCTCCATGTTGGTCAGGTTGGTCTGGAACTCCAGACCTCAGGTGGTCTGCCCACCTCAGCCTCCCAAAGTGCTGAGATTACAGAGGTGAGCCACTGCACCAGGCTAGGAGCAGGCTTTTGTGTCACATCTTCTGATGTTTCAATGCTAGCAATTGATGCATTGTAGAAAACAAATCTCTGTGCTGGCCAAGTTGAATCCATTTGCAGGCTCTGTGGGCCCAGAAGCTGCCCTGCAAACCCTGCACTGCGGAGCTGTTAGGTTTTCTTGTTTGATCCTGCCATCCGATGTCCTCACCTGTAAATAGTGTTGTGAGATACGGTCCCTGCTCACAGAGCTGAAGAATGTGTGGGCCCAAGCAATCAGGGAAGACTTCTTGGAGGTGGTACAGGAGGGAGAGTTTGGCTGTGGGCAGGATGGAAAGGGAGGAGAAATAGGTGAGCAACGGTGTGTGTTTTTGGCTTGTACAGGGACATAATAGAGACCAACCTGGAGTTTGGGGAGGAAGTGATAAAGGTTTTCAGTGACAGGCTAAGAATTTGGACCCTCCCTGTAGTGCACCGTTGATATTTTGGGCTGCATAATTCTTTGCTGTGGAGGACTGAATAATGCGCTAGAGGAAGTTCAGCAGTATCTTTGGTCTCTACCCACTAGATACGAGCAGCACTGTCCTTCTCCCCACCCTGCCAGTTGTGATAACCAGAAGTATCTCTAGTTATGGGGCCCAGCCTCTCCCAGTTGAGAACCAATGCCTAAGAGTGATGAGATGTTCCAGAGCAGGAGAAAGCATAAGAACAGAGGGGTGTCCTGCAAGCTGTGTGCTCAGCCCAAGTTATCTCCAGGCTGTGGTCCTCAGTTGACTCCAGTTGGGGGTTACCTTCCTGCTTCCCCTCCAAAAGAGTCCTCTCTCCTTCCCAGAAAGGGCAGGACTTGGGGGTTTTCCCATAGCCTAGCGGTTGGTAACAGGTGTGCTGACAGGACTTTGAGTATCTGGATGGAAAAAGAGAAGCTGTGGTCCAGATGTGTCAATAGCCCATGCTGGCTGTCATCTGGACCCAGCCATGGGTGACGACTCTGCACATTATGAGCTATTTGTGGACTTGACACCTCTGGGGAGGGTTAAATTGGGCCCTTGCCATCCTGAGACAGTGCCATGCTCTATTGAGTCATGGGGGCGTTATTATAGGAGGATGCTTTCCTGTCCGAAGAAGGAAGGCTGGTCTGTGGCTTTGGGCTTGGGGGCCTTCCTCGAGATGTCACTGGGTTTGTGCAGAGGGTTCTCTGGGTCATCCAAACTTGCATACTTTGGGAAGCCAGCAAATTTTGTTTCTTTAAAAAAATTTGTTCTTTTTTCCAAAGTTCAGTAACTCGCCCATCTTTTGTTGTTTTTGTTTTGTTTTGTTTTTAAGAGATGGGGTCTTGCTCTGTCACTCAGGCTGGAATGCAGTGGTGCCATCACAGCTCACTGCAGCCTTGAACTCCTGGGTCCAAGCGATTCTCCCACCTCAGCTTCCTGAGTAGCTAAGATCACAGGCACACGCCACCGTGCCCAGCTAATTTTTAATATATTTTTTGTAGAGACGGGGTCTCATTATGTTGCCCAGGTTGGCCTCAAACTCTTGGCCTCAAGTGATTTTCCTGCCTTGGCCTCCCAATGCATTGGGATTACAGGTATGAGCCACTGAGTCCAGGCTAGAGAAATTTCTTAAATTGGTCTCTTGGGTCCTGGCTTTTTGTCAACCTGAAGCATGTCCTAAGTCAATGGCAGAAAATGGGCACCCCCAGAAGACCCTTTTGTCCAGCAATCTCTCCCTCCCTGACCCCTCTTCCCCAGGGTGCCTGGAATTCCACTGTTAGAAATGCATTGTCTGGGTTAAAAAACTTAACACCTGATATGATTTCAACAGTGTAGAAACAGGATACGTCAGAACAAGGCCAGGAGGAAATGTGGCTGCGTCTGGGTTCTAGGATGGCGAAAGCTCTACTTCTTTTCGTTTTTTGTATTTTCCATATTCGGTACAATGAGCACGTACTCAGAACGGTTTTAGATTTACGAAAACACTGCAAACACAGTACAGATAGTTCTTGCGTCCCCGGTGCCTGGTTCCTCTATTGCTAACATCTCAAAGTTAGTGTGGTATGTGTGTCGCAATGGGCCAATGAATATTCATGGGCTGTTACGAACTAAAGTCCGCGCTTTACCCCTATTTCCCCAGCTTTCCTCCTACATCCTTTTTCTGTTCCAAGACTGCATCCAGGATGCTGCGTTACATTTAGTCTTCATGCTTCCTTAGGTTCTCCTCAGTACAATAGTTTCTCAGATTTGTCTTGTTTTTGATAATCTTGACAGTTCGAGGAGTACAGTCAGGCGTTTTGTCAAATGCTCCTCAGTTGGGATCTCTGGCGGTTTTCTCATGATTAGACTGGGAACGTGCTTTTGGGAGGAAGACCACAGAGGTGACATGCCAGTCTCAGAACATCGTACTAAGAAAAGATTCTGCCAACTTGACTCACCACTGTTGGTGGTGACCCTGAGCCCCTGCCGAGGCTGCTCCCTTGTAAAGTTTCTCTTTCCCCTCCTTTCCGTGCTGTGTGTTTCAGGAGGAAGTCACTGTGCTGCTCCATGCAGCCCAAGTTTGATGAATGGGGAGTTCTGCCCACCTCCTTCCGGGCAGTGTAGCTACATAAATTACTTGGAATTTCTCAAGGAGATTTGTCTGTTCTCCCAGTTTATTATATAAATAAATGATTTATTTATATCACAGGGACTCAGGGATCTTTATTGCATGCTTTGGGTTATAATACAATGCTACTTTACTTTGATGTTCAAGTGTACTACTTTTAAATTTGAAAAAAAAAGTAAGGCTGGGCACGGTGGCTCACACCTGCAATCCCAGCACTTTGGGAGGTTGAGGCAGGTGGATCACTTAAGGTCAGGAGTTCAAGATCAGCCTGGCCAACATGACAAAACCCCATCTTTACTAAAAATACAAAAAATTAGCCAGACATGAAGCCGGGAGCCTGTAATCCCAGCTACTCAGGAGGCTGAGGCAGGAGAATCGCTTGAACTTGGGAGGCGGAGGTTGCGGTGAACCAAGATCGTGTCCCTGCACTCCAGCCTGATAGAGTGAGACTCTGTCTAAAAGAAGAAAAATGTAAGGCATTTAAACCATAGTATTTGAAGAAGGGATCTCTATTGCCTGATATGGTAGAGATATGTACCCCCATGTCTTTCTGTGATACAGCCCTGACTCATTCAAGGCATCTGTCCTCGAGGGGCCAGTTTGCCAAGGAAAAACTATGACAAGGACAACGGATGATACTGCTGGCTATGATGGGGGCACAGATGTGGGGCTGGAGGTTGGAATTCGGGAACCACTTCTTGGAGGAGGTCTGAGTCCTAAGGATGAGTAGGGCTTTGCTTGGGGAAAGAGGCCACGCTGGAAAATAGGCCATGCAGGCAGGGGGATTAGCTGAACACAGGCTTGAAGGGGAAGGACCCTGTGGTGCTTCAGAGACCCAGGAGGTTTGCCAAGCTGAGTTAGGAGGGGTGGCCCACGCGGGTGGGGAGGAGGGTGAAGTGGTCCCCAGGGGTGAGAGTTGCCCAAGTCCTTTGCTTTTATAAGCTTCATAGCTAAGAAGCTGGATCTCTGCTTGGCCCATCTGCTCGTTTTACAGATGAGAAAACAGGTCCAGCAGGGATCCTGACTTGCTCCCAGACACACAGGGAGGTGGGGCAGGAGCTTGCTTCAGGCCCTGATGCTAGCACACAGGTGTGTGGAATGATCCAGAAAGTGGGCAGATGAGCTCCTTCCCTGGCCCATGGCTGGGTGGTGCGTCTGTCTGGGAGCCCCTGCCTTCATCCAGCCCCACCATTCATTTCTTCTTTATGGTCCAGTTCACAGGAAGCTAACTTCTCCAGGAAGCTTTCCTGATTTGTCCTCCTTAGAACTAATGGGGTTCCTTTCTCTGCTTCACTTCGGGTGCAGTGATTTATGATTGAAAAGAACACAGGTCCATCTCCATTACTCACCAGTGATGTGACTTGAGCAGGCGGGCACCTTTGTTATGTGAGCCTTGCTTTCTTCAACTGTAAATGGGGCCAGTGGCCCCTGTCTCAAAAGTGAGCATTTGGAGGAGGCCCTAGGGAACCTGGGTGGGAGGCTCGCAGATAAGTGCCTGAAGTGGGCTGTGGAAGAACACAAGGCCTCCTCCCTTTTTTTTGAGACTGAGTCTTGCTCTGTCACCCAGGCTGGTGTGCAGTGGCATGATCTCGGCTCACTGCAACCTCTGCCTCCCAGGTTCAAGTG
The DNA here is from genome assembly GCA_004027835.1 of Alouatta palliata. Lineage (NCBI taxonomy): Eukaryota > Metazoa > Chordata > Mammalia > Primates > Atelidae > Alouatta > Alouatta palliata. The sequence goes on along the minus strand of PVKV010012217.1, from coordinate 19,348 downwards.
ATTCTCATGCCTCAGCCTCCCAAGTAGCTGAAATTACAGGTGCACGCCACCACTCCTGGCCAATTTTTGTATCGTTAGGAGAGACAGAGTTTCACCATGTTGGCCAGGATGGTCTTGAAATCTTGACCTCAAGTGATCCACCAGACTCAGCCTCCCAAAGTGCTGGGATTATAGGCATGAGGCATCGTGCCTGGCCCCTCTTCCCTGTTGAAAGTTCATCTGTTTGGGGTTGGAAAAAGGGCCCCAACTGCCAGGTGCAGAAAACCCTGGGTGAGACTCTGTTAGAACCCCTGGGCTGGACAGAGAGGCCGTGTTCTCTGCCACCGCAGCTGTGTTCTCTTCACGGAGGGGTGAGGAGGCTGGTGGCGGTAGGGTGGGAGTTGTAGACCCTCCTCAGCGTGAGAACTGAGCTGTTGTCACCTCAGGGGTGTGAGCCCAGCTTCTAAAAGGAGGCCCCATGGCCTATCTCATCGAGAGTAGCTGCCAGGCCTAGCCTAGCCTGGCCGAGACTTCTCTGTTGCCATCCTGGCCCCGAGGCCTCCAGGAAGTGTGGCTTTTAGTTTGAGCCTAGAGCAGCAGCCTGGAACAAGGACTTTGCTCTGAGCTCACTGTGAGGCGAGCATTGGTCTCCCAGGGGACCCCACTCTGCCAGGGGAAGTGAGGCAGAGCACCCCCTCATGAGGCAGGAAGCAGAGCCAGGAGCTGCAGTGCCTCTGCCCTGTGCAGGGGTTGCTCGGGGCAAGGCACCCCTCCCCCAGCCTCAGTTTCCTCCCCTGTCAAGTGGGGTTCAGTAACCCCCATTTGTGGCACCTGACAAATGGCAGCTGCCTCCGAGGCCTCCATTTGACAGATGAGGAAACCAAGGCTCAGGAGGGCAAGTGACTGTGCAGCCTGTGTTAGATAAAGAACCGGAGTCTGCTTCAGGCAGAGGCAGGGAGGGCAGGCTTCCTGGCAGCCGCAGGATGGGTAGAGGTCAGTTCTGCCATCCCCAGAGCCTTGTTCTGATAAGCACAGAGCTGATTTCAATTTTACCTGCAACATCAGAAAAATGTGGGACTAATGTTAGGACCTGTCTCACGACACTGGCACAAGGATGACATGAGAGTGTAGGGTTGGTCGGTAGTCCTCATCCACAGGTTCCACATCCCTGGACTTCCAATTGAAATACTCAAATGCAGAACCCACGATACAGAGGGCCGACTATGTATGTTCAGAAAAGGACCTGGCATCTAATAAATTCACAGTAATAATAGTGTCAATGTTTATTGTCACTGCTGTGGGTCTTTACTCTGAAGATGGAAATGATGGTTTTGGGGAATTGTTTGGGGAGTTGGGGGTGCTTCCCCAGATATCTAGGAAGTGGAGGGTGACAAGGCCTTGGGTTGCACCTGGAGGCCAATTCTGAGCCCCCCACCGGCTGCTCCTAAAGGGAGATTTGGTAAGCTACCCGCCAGCCAGAATCTCTCTGCTGCTGGGATTCACTGGCACTGTTTACCTTTGTGGCAAAGTTAGCCGCTAGCGCTGTCACAGCCGGTGGTGCTGCAGCTGACAGCCCCCTCCAGTGCCATCTGAGCCGTCTGAGCCTTGGCTCTCTAGGCTTTCACATGAGCTGTCACGTCTCCTGCGTGCTCTTCCCCCTTCCTCTCCATCCCCAGAGTCCCCACCCCTGCCAAACCAGGGGATCCTTGTGTTCTCCCAGGACCTGCTGCCATTTACTGAGGCCAGCTGCGTGTTGGGCCCATGGATGACCCCAAATCACAGTTCACTACGAGGAACGGCTTGCAGTTTCCTGAATGCGTCACGCGCACACTGGCCTCTGCTCATGCCCTTTCCTCTGCCCGGAACACTCTTCCCATTGCTCTTTGGGGGAAATCTTCAAGATTCGCCTCCTCTGAGAAGCCCTCCTTGACTCCCACCATTGGACCCTAAGCTCCTGGTGTTGACCCAGAGCCCTGTGTGCTGGGTCTCGGTGAGTCGTGCCCTCTGGCCTGGGTGCTTCTTTGGGTCTTGACCCAGCCTGATTCATCTTCACGATCCTGTGGAGCCTGGTACAGTAGGTGCTAGCCAATCTCTGTTTGATTTCAGTTTTTCAAACATTTTCTTGATGTATAATTTACCTACAGAAAAGCACAGTATCATAAGAGCATATCTTGGTGACTCCTACAAAGTGAACACACCCACGTGACCTCCACCCCAACTAGGAAATCGGACAGACTGGCACCCAGGGGCCCCTAGTGCCCCCTCCTCACTGCTGCCCCATCCCCACTGACTTCTGCCCGTAGATGTCGTTCTAGAACACATACGTCTGTAGAGCTACGTAGAAATGAACTTCTGCGGCACGTGTTCTTCTGGGAGGGCTTCTTTCTCCCAGCGTTGTGTTTGGGAGCTTCGTCGTGTGGTTGTGGGTAGCTAGCTCAGTTTTTCCATTGCTGTGTGTACTCCATTGTATGAATCTACCACAATGCATTTGCCTGTTTTCCTGCAAAAGAACATCTGGGTTGATTCCAGCTTGAGGCTATTACAGATCAGGTAGCCGTGGCCACCAGGCTTTGTGCTGGGTGTCCACACACAGGCACCTCTCCTGCTCAGTTCATCTTTCTGAATCATCATCTTCGGTGATTGACTTCTCACACCCACTCCAGGAGGTGGATGGATTCTTCTCTCCCTCCTGCAGATGAGGAAATGTTACAGATGAAGTAACGTGGCCAGCCCAGGATCCCACAGGGGATCAGCAGCTGCATCGGGGTTCTCACTGAGGTCTGGGAGCCCCAGAGCCTGGTGGAGGGAGGAGGCGATGAGGCGGAGGTGGGAGGGAGGACGAGGACTGCTGAAGAGTGAAGAGAGAGAGAAGCCAGGCTCTGGGGAACCGGAAGCAGCCGGGCTGGGCTGCTGCTGGGTGCGTGACCCTGGGAATGGGGGCGTCTGGTGGTATCTGGGCTGGCCGGAGAGGTGGGTGGGGAGACAGTACTCTTGGGGGACTGGCCCCAACTAAGCCGTGCCATAAGTGGTGACCAGCAGCACAGGGTGGGGGAGGGAAGCTTCCTCTTGATGGTGACACATCTGACTCCCTCTGACATCCTCCTCCCAGAGAACCCAGGGAAAACAGGGTGGGCATGTGAGGTTGAGGGGCCTGAGCTTCAGGGAGGGGCCATTATAATAGTGGAGTATGAGGCCGCAGGACCCAGGGTCAGGGTGGAGCAGCTGTGAGGGGGAGGGGCGAGGGAGGGTTGCAGCATTTGGGACCCATTTGGCAAACAGCATTGTCTGTTGGGAAAGGTTGAAGACAAGCCTGGACCTCACTTATGTGCAACCTCTGCCCTGGGCTCGCGCATTTGGTAGGAGGAGCCAATGAAGTGAATGGACAGGAGAGTGTCCACACTCTTGCTGGCATGATGCTCACGGACTGCTGGGTCCTTCCTCTGTGACCTTCACCTCCCTGAAAATCTCAGAGGGTGAGGCTCTGCCTATCTGCTTCTGAGACGGTGAGTCCTGGGCCTCAGAGACTGGGAGAGAGTGAGCCTGCTCTCCTGCAGAAGGGACTGGTCTTTGAACTCCAGAATTGGGGGTTCTGGTGTCATCACCACCATCCACATCATCTTCCTTATCACCATCCTATCCTGATGTCCCCACTGCCATCCACCCCCATCGCTGTCATCAGCGTCAACAGCATCTCTGATCATCACTGGCATCACCACGCCAACTGCAGCAACATCCCAGCAGCCACTCCCCGCCTCACGTGGTCACCATGGCCAGTTCCCCCCGGGCAGCAGCTGCTGTGCCATTTTCCCGCTGAACCCTCCGATATCACCGTCCTTATTGCCCTGCCGTGTTCAATACTGTCCCACCTTCCCTGGTTTCCCTCTTACAGTCCCTGGCCCCATTCTTTTAGCTCGAGCTCTTGCTTGCCTCCAGGAAAAGAAACAGAACTTCTCCCGCCCCTTGGCCGCTTCCCCACTGGCCAGCTTGGGGAGGCTGTGTTTGTCATTAAGAAAGAAGGGATGGGTGCAGATGGGAATGAGAACTGAAGCCAAGGAGGGGCAGAAGGAAGAGGTGAACAGAGGGGAAGGAGAGTGGGGGTGGGAAGGTGGCTAAGTATGGCTGGGACTGCAGCCTGAGCCCGGCTTGGAGGCAGGAGGACAGAGCTGAGTCTGCTGTAGCAGTTTTGCTGTGTGACCTTGTGCTGGTCACTGTCTCTCTCTGGGCCATACTTTTCCACGGGTAACATCCTCCCTCTCAGGGAAGAGATACCCCCGTGCCTTCTGGGTTTCCCTGGAGAGACTGAGACACACTGTACAGCCAGCCCTGTGGCCTTCGCACATGATGTCCCCTCTTTTGGAATGCTTTCTTCTCTTCTGTGTTGAAAAACTCCTACTTATCCTTCAAAGTCACGCTCATGGGTTTCCTGTTGGTGAAACTCTCCCTAAGGCTTTTAGACAGCGATGCTCTCTCCCTCATCAAGGACCCCAGCCCCTGCGTGTTCTCTGTCGTGGCTCTGAGCACACCATTCATGCATCAGATTCCCTGGAGACTGCACGCCAGGGTCAGTGGCTTGTCTAGACAGAGTCTGGAGGCGGCAGGTGCTCAGAGAGTGGTTACTGCCCACAGGTAGCAACCACCACCCAGCTGTGCTTGCTTATGGCATGCCTGTTGTGTGCCCGGCTCTGTGCACAGCACGATGCTATAGACCTCAGCAATCTTGTGAGGCGGTCATTGATTATCCCCATTCCTCAGATGAGGAGCCGAGGCCCAGAGAGGTTAGTGGCTGGCTCAAGGGCGCAGAGCTCTCTGAGGGCCCTGGGCCATCTGACTCCAGCTCTCAGCTCTTATCTTCACCATATCACCAGCCTAGAATGAAGGGACAGTGGGTGAAAAGACGCTGTAATGGGGGAACAGGTGGGTGAGGGCATGCTGTCTGCCTGGGCATTGTGGGAGGACAGAAGGCCTGTGCCTGTTGTGGGATGGCTGGGGTCCTGAGGTTACGGCCCAGCTGGGCTCTCAGAGCTTAGGGGGAAGACAGCACTGTGTCCAGGTGGAAACGGGCATGAGGGGTAGGCAGGGGCTGGGGGCCTGGAAATGCCGACTCTCTGGGTCTCCAGGTCTCGGCATACTCTGTAGGTCGGCCAGGCACTTTCCAGGAACTAGCTACAGCTGTTGGTTAGGGACGTGGGTGGGGCAGCGAGGGCCTTCGGAGGGGCAGGGTGCGGGCCCTGGGGTGGCTGGGGTGGGGGACCGTGGGTGGCCTGGGTGAGACATCTTACAGTGTGTAGGAGCTCCACCCCCCTGACCCTCCTGCATGGCCCCAGGGGAAAATGAGGGTGACTCTTCTCATTGACCAGAGGTGGAAACTGAGGCCAGGGAGAAGCCAGAGCCTGGCCAGGGCCACATAGCACTCAGGCAGTGGAGGAGGCCTCCTGCGCACCAGCTGTTGTCTCTTCAGCTCTGAGTGGCTGGGGCTGGGGCTTGGCTGCCAGGGAAGCATGGGCAGACGGCCAGAGAGATCCTGGAGCCCCAGGGCAGTCAGCCCAGCCTTGTGGGGAGCCCTGGACCCCAGGAGAGAGGCAACAGGGTTCGCATCCCAGCTGGACCATGTGACACAGGACACTCGAGTTCCCTCTCAGCCTCCATTTCCTCATCTGTGAAATGGGGAAATGTCTCTCTTGTAAAATTTTGGGAGATTGCAGTGCAAGCCTGTGTGTATACACATCTAAGCACACAGTAGGTGCTGAATATATGTGAGTTCCTCTCCCTCCCATGTCCTAGAGAGCCACGTGCTTGCCCGGAGCCGAGCTTCCTCCCTTTCTCCTGGGTCAGAGACTGGCATCTTCATAGAAGGTTGGGATCCCACAGAGAGTCTGAGACAGGCTTTGAGGCTGCCTTGCTCTGTGACCTTGGGCTGGTCCCTGCCCTCTATGAGCCTCGTGGCTCTCATACAGCAATGGGGACAAAGTCTTCCCCATCCCCCCTCCGCAGGGTTGTTGAGAAGGTGAAATGGGGTGGGGGTGAGCCTGGGTTTTAAGTGCAGGTGGTTTTCACAAAAGTAGAAATACCTCTAGTGCCGGGTACTCAGGCTGAGGGGAGGGAGAGGGGAGTGCAGAGCGGGAGGAGATGGGGGCACCTCTCTGCCTCCACTGAGGCACGGAGGGGAAGGGTCAGGCCTCAGGCAGAGCTGGGTGGCCAGGGGATGCTGGGTAGCAGAGGGAATTGGCCAAGATTTGAACCCTAGCCCTACGCATGACCAGCTGACCAGGAGGCCTTGGGTAAGGCCCGGGGCCTCTCGGAGCTGCACTTTCTTCGTCTGTGAAATGAGAGTGAAAGTATTAAGAACAGTCCTTTTGCTGGGTAGTGGGACAGTCACCCGGCATGGAGTTCGGCCACACATGCCCCCTTCTTCCCCTGGGGTGGTTGGAGGGGCTGCAGGGCAGTAAGGGAGGCTTGGAGGAGAACAGAGGAGTTTTGGGGAGTTGGGGATGAGCAGAGGTCTCTAAAGCCGGGTAAAATGTAAGGTGACCTCAGGGCCTCAGGATGACAATATTAGAATTTCTAAATTTTTCAATCATATAATTTTTTAATTTCTGGAAACTTTTTAGTAGATGTTTTATGATGTTCATGATAAACTAGGACACTAACACATGCATGTCATTTAGAAATAAAGAAACATAGAGGCATGTCTTCAAAAGGTTTTACTGACATAGGTACATGATCAAAAATATCTAAGTCCTCCAGGGTTCAGGCTAGCAAGGCTCTGAGGCATTTTGTGGGTTAGGGGAATGGGAAGGCATCCGAACAGCACTGGGAGACTTGGGCTCTGTCCCCAATTTGCTATGTGTCCTTGGGTGAGCCACCTAACCTCTCTGAGTTCATAAAACAAGCAAAGTGAGCTTATAAAACAAGTAGATGTAGGCTCCTAGCAAGTGGAGGTTGAGATGGTCTGATTCTAAGCTTCGTTTCAGACCTCGGATAATCCTGGAATCTTGGGACTTTAAAAGTCTTCTCATATCACAGCTGATAGATGCTCATGATCCGTTTCTAAGCCCAGCTGCAACTCCCCTGTGATCTGCTTACATACTCCCAGGAACAGGGAGCTCACCACTTCATGGGACACCCCGTTCTGTGCTGGACGGAGCTGTCATCTGCCACCCTTTCTCTTTCTCTCATTCAAGGTGAAACTGAGAGGAGAGGGGCTGTGGCTTGGCTTTTAGGGGCAGAGGAAGGAGTTTTTCTCTCTCAGGGCTGTTTCCTGTGAGTGTCAGCCACAGCCCTCACCACACCTGCCTTCTGCTCTGGGTGGTCTCCACTTTCCTGGTGAGACAAAGCCTTTCTGGCTCACTCTCCAGCAGGTAGAGGGGGCAGTTAGAGCATGCACCCTGCTCCTGGTACTACTGCCCAAGCGTATAAGCTTGCACCAGCCAAAAGCAGGTTCTGTTTGCTGAGCACCCCTGCCAGACCCTGAGCTCAGTGCTTTGCAAATATAATGCAATTTAATCTTCACCAAATCCAGTGATTGCAATTTTCCAGATGAGGAAACTAGAGAGGTTAAGTGACTTGCCCAAGGTCACACAGTGACCTGGATTCAAATCCTTCTTGATCTGACTCTGGAGCCCAGCTCTTCATCACTTTTCTGTTCAGTCGTTTTCCACGCCCCTAAACAGGATGTAATGTAGCAGAAAGACAAGTTGAGACCTGTGTCTGAGCTAAAAAAAAAATCCCCCCAAAAACCACACAGTCAGCAAGGGGGAAACAGATGGTGGTGGCTGGTTGCCTGTCAGCTGAGCATAAGTTACCAGTGCAGGGCTGCCTAGAAAGCCAATGTAAACTTAGGGCTATATTAATAGAGATAGGGCACCCACTAGAAGGGAGGGGACAGTTTTCTTGTTCTTTTTGTGGGAAGAGGGTACCTGGAGAACTGCGTGTTTGTCATAGGGGAAGGGTGGAGGGCTTGCTGCAAGGTCATGGACACACATAAGGTTGTGAGTTCCCCATGGCTGGAAGCATTTAAGTAGAGGCTGCATGGCACAGCATTCCTGCATTGGTTGATGGGAGGCATGGACAAGGTGTCCTCCAGGGTTCTTCCACACTGCAGCTTTGTGGCTGGGCTTAAGTTGTTTCTAGGGCCACCCAACACTCAGGCCTGTCAGATTCGCCTCTTCCCCATCATTCTTAGCAAGGGTCCACTCAGGGGGTGGGGTTCATTTGTTCATTCATTCATTCATTCCACAAATACAACAGCTAGGGCAGTGAACAGAGACACACACAGGCTTTCCCTGCCTGGAACCTATAGTCAAGTGGGGGTAATGGTAATAATAATAGCACAAATTGAGTGCTTACTCTCTGCCAGGTACTTTGAGTGAATTATCCCATCTGGCCCCACCACAATCCTATGAGGAAGATGTTATTATTCCCCAAGGGGCCATGGGAGATGGGAATTCAGGGTTAGATGCTCTCCAGGGCCCTCCTGGGCCTGTGTTGATGATTCTGGGAACTTGAAGCTCTAGAATGCTCTCTGATCCCCTAGACAGAGGCTGTCATTGCAGAAGGGGCTGCAGCAGAGGGGCCTTCAGCTTCCACACCACTACCTCACCTCTTTTTTTTTTTGGAGACAGAGTCTTGCTCTGTTGCCCAGGCTGGAGTGCAGTGGCACGATCTCAGCTCACTGCAACTCCTGCCTCCCAGGTTCAAGTGATTCTCCTGCCTCAGCTCCTGAGTAGCTGCTCACCATTGTGCCGGCTAATTTTTGTATTTTTAATAGAGACAGGGTTTCACCATGTTGGCCAGGCTGGTCTTGAACTCCTGACCTTGTGATCCACCCGCCTCAGCCTCCCAAAGTGCTGAGATTACAGGTGTGAGCCACCACGCCTGGCCCACTCTACCTCTTTAATTCTGACCTTCAATAGTAATAGTTACCACTCTTACTGAGAACCGGGCCTAAGGGTTCTCCTGGAACAGTCTCATTTACTCCCCACAGTAGCCTCTTAAGGGAGCTACTAGCAGTATCCCCATCTCGCAGATGGGAAAACCGAGGCACACACAAGTCAGGTAGCTTAGCCAGGGTCACACAGCTGGAGAGAGGCAGACCCAGGATTCTGAGCATGGGCTATGTGTGTATAAAGGCCAGTCTTTTGTCTGGGATGTCCCACTGAACTGGCATGCCATCTGCTCCAGGATCCCCACTACTGGCTTCCCTGCTGTACACCACTAAGGTGGGAGGGGCCGGTGGGGGGCGTGGTGCAGGCCCAGGTGACTGACGCTTTGCTCTGTCCCCAGATCATGAGCGTCTTGTTGTTCATCGAGCACTCAGTGGAGGTGGCCCATGGCAAGGCGTCCTGCAAGCTCTCCCAGATGGGCTACCTCAGGATCGGTAAGTGCAGGGAACACCGGTGGGGTGGCGGTGGGAGGAGGACAGGGAGAGCCCTGGCCGGGGATAGCCAGACTGGGGTTGGAGGCCTGCTACCTCTCCATGGGCAATGAATGACCGCTGTTAAGTTCCATCTGCAAATGGGGATGTTTCACCTGACCCCACCCACTTCTGCAGGTGGTGAGAGCCTATGGAACGGTGCTTTGTAATCCCCCACCAGCTGGTAGACAGCCTCATTGTTCTGCCTAAAGCTGTCAGGGGCTGCTCGTGACACTAGAATAAAATGGAAACTCCTCACCATGGGATCCAGCCCCTGCCCACCCCTCTGACAGCATCTCCTTGCAATTCTTCTCCCCCACACCTTGCTCCAGCCACGCTGACCTTACCCACCCTGTCCCTGTCTCAGGCTGACTCCTCATCACTCTCAGGCCACTCCCCAGGGTTGCCTTCGTCGACCTCACCCTGGCTGAAGTGGACCCCAGCCTGCACCTCCAGCCCAGCCCCTCTGTCACTTCCTCCTGTGCTACCTGTGATGTTCTGCTTTTGTCTTTGGACCCACTCCAGACTGAGGACTGCGTCAGGGCAGAGCTGGATTTTCCTGTGCATCCTCATGTCCTCACGCCAGTGGTTCCCCAAGTGTGGTCCTGGGAGCCTGACGGGGGTCCCTGGGGCACCCCAAGCCCCTCACTGCTCTCCTTGCCTTTCAGCCGACCTGATCTCCAGCTTCCTGCTCATCGCCATGCTCTTTGTCATCAGCCTGAGCCTGCTGATCGGCGTGGTCAAGGTGAGGGCTCAGGAACCCCACTGCCCCCTTGCTCCCTCCTGTTATTCACACCTGCTGGAGCAGTGCTGGGTGCCGAGAGGGTGGGAGGCGGGTATATTAGGAGGTCCCACCTGCACGCTGGAGATCGTCACAGTTACCTTTTGGAAAGCCGTGTTTCTCCCTGAGATTCCCTGGGCAGGGGTTTTGAGAGTGAAAGAGGAAGTGCTGTTTCTGGGGGTGAGGGAGGGGAGAGAGCACTGGATTTTGTAATGGGTGAGAGGAGCCGAAGCAGAGGAAAAGTAGGATGCCCACAGCTCCAGCGGTGCAGTGACAGTTGCCAGCACCCCGAGGGGGACCCACATCCTGGAAGGCCCTCAGAGAGTTCATGATCTGATTGGGGAAGATGGGCCCTCGAGAGACAGGGACAGTCTAGTGTGACAACGAGGGGCTCCCGGGCCCGAGGCAAATCTGGTAGGAGAGTTGAGACAAGCTGCAGCTCAATCCTGCAGAAGAGGAAGCTGCTGTCCCTTGGCCTCCCAGAAAAGCAGGAAGCCACGGCCTCACCACATAGCCATGGGAGTAGGGACCAGAAAGAGGGTCCTTCCTGTGCAGACGGGGCCTGGCACTTGCAGGGCCGGAGGAGTGGGGAGGTGATTTGGTGCTGGTTTGGAATGCGTCTACCCTGCCTAAAATGCCACCGCCCACTCCCCTTGCTAACACCCACTCTCTCGGAACCCAGGCTCCCTGGGATGGCCGTTTGCATTGTGCAGGGTGGCTGTGGGTGCTTGTGCAGGCACTCGGATGGTTCAGCCAGAGAAATGGAGCAGGTGGTCTCTGAAGATCTGAGATCGGCTGGGGTTGTTCTGGTTGCCTTCTGAGTGATTTCAGACGACCATGTGACACACCAGGAAACTGCAGTTTCTGTGTTTTTGGCCCCAGCTGTGGGTGCACAGGAATGAATACTGGTCATGGTGGTCACTTGCCTTCAGTTGAAGGAGAGGGACTTCAGCCTCATCCTGGCAGGGCCTCTTACCATGACTTTGCCAGCCTGGGAGTGGCCCAGGGAGGAAGGTTCGACTGTGTGCAGAGGCAGGGGAGCTGTCTGCTGCCTCTGGGCCTTCACTCAGCTGGTCCTTCCTCCTCTAGTGCCCCGCCCTTCCCTCCTGCTCCATCCTAGTCTCCTTCCCTGGTCTAGCCCTGGTGTCCCCACCCCCAGCAAGTCCTCTCTGATCCCTTCGCCTTTGTAAAAGTGCACAAAGCCCTTCCTTGCTGGGTTCTTGTGAGCAAATTGACTCAAATCCTGCTATTGAGCCCTAACAGAGGGGGATGGTTCCCTTATGTCTCCTGGGACACCCAGACTCCTGTCATTTAGGGCCTGGGTCTTATCCACTCCCTGTCCCCAGAGTGTCACTCAGAGGAAGGTGACCTCCACTGAGGAGGGCAGGGAAGATTTGGGAGAGGGTGGGAAAGGCTGCCCGGGGCTATCAGGCTGGGTAGGGGAGTGTTGGTGCACGCAGGGGTACCTGCCAGTGCTGGGCTTACCTTCCAGAACCGGGAGAAGTACCTGCTGCCCTTCCTGTCCCTGCAAATCATGGACTACCTCCTGTGCCTGCTCACCCTGTTGGGCTCCTACATCGAGCTGCCTGCCTACCTCAAGTTGGCCTCCCGAAGGCGCTCTGTGAGTACTCAGCCCCCGCCTCCCACCTGGCCAGCGGAGCCCAGGCCTGGCATGGGAGGTGGGAGGGGGCCAGACACGGGCCCTGGGCTCAGGCGGGGGGAGGGTAAGAACCCTCTTCTTAGCTGGCGTCTGACCCTGTCTCTGAGCCCCTCCACACTGCCCTAAGTTTCTTCCTCTGTGAAATGTACCTGCAATCACATCTCATCCACATGCCTTGTGAGGGTTGAATGAGGAACACGTGCATCGGGGGGTGCAGTCCGTGGTCAGCACTCCTGTCAGTGCGGCTGGGAGTGAATTGACGCCTGAGGAAAGGGCACGTGCGCTTTCCGCCCACCCCACCCCCGTCCGCAGTGTTATTTCTTCTTTGGAACCAAGCTGAAGAGGGGAAGGATGGTTCATGCCAGTGATGAGCGCCCACTGTGGGGTGCTGTGAGTGCTGCTGCCAGTCAAGGGCATGGGCCCCCAAAGCTGCTTTTCACATTTCCCCCAAATGTCTTTGAAGAGACCGAGGGGCTACACTGTGGAAGGGCCCTGGCCTGGGAGTGTGGAGACCCTGGTTCTAGTCCTGGGTCTGCCACTAGCCCTTGGTGTGAACATCTGGGTGTCCGCGTCTCTTTGTACACAGGGGATGAGAGTCGCTGATGTCTGTAGCTGAGACGGTCTCTCAAGTAACTGGGACTTTAATTGCTGCTCCTTATTCTTCCTCCTCGTATTTGTCCTCCACAGGGCCCCTCTAAGGTCCCCCTGATGACGCTGCAGCTGCTGGACTTCTGCCTGAGCATCCTGACCCTCTGCAGCTCCTACATGGAAGTGCCCACCTATCTCAACTTCAAGTCCATGAACCACATGGTGAGTCTGGGGTGGGGGTCCATGCTCATTTGCTGGCTGCATGGCCTCCAGTAAGTTATTTCACCTCTCTGTGCCTCGGTGGTTTGGGCTGGGTTCCCTGGAGGTGGAATGTTATGGGGGGATTCTTGTGCTGGTGATTTATTGAGGGAGCCCTCTCAGGAAGGCAGGCTCGAGAAAAAGAGAAAGCCAAGCAAAGGCGCGCCTGTAGGAGCAGCCTGCATGATCCCAGAGAGGGGCTTGGCATGTGAATTGCAACACAGAAGTAATATCAAATTTTATTGCTGTCTGATGAATTATCCCTAAACATCATGGGTGAAAGCAATAAGCAGGTATTATTTCACACAGTTTCTGAGGATCAGGAGCTTGGGAGTGGCTTAGCTGGGCTCTTCTGACTCAGGGACTCTGGTGGGGTTGCACCCAAGATGTCACCTGGGGCAGTGGACAACTGAGGGCTTGATTAGATCTGAAGAATGCACTCCTGATGGCTCACTCACAGGGTGTGTATGTCCTTTTCCTAATTCCTCAGCATGTGGACCTGTAGTAGTGCTGCTTGAGTGCCCTTCTGACATGGCTGCTGGCTTCCCCAAGGGAGTGATTTGAGAGAGAAGCAAGGAGGAAAGGCAGTGTCTTTTACATCATGTCTGCCACATTCTGTTAGTTAAAACTGAGTTGCTAAGTCCAGCCCACACTCAAGGGGAGAGGAAATAAACACTACCTTTAGAAGGGAGGAGTCTCAAAGAATGTGTGGAAGTATTTGCAAATGACCACAGAGGCAGTCTCACCAAGGGCGAGTTCCACGGCATCAGTCATTGGTTTCAAGCTGCCCCTAGGGGAGGGGATATCACGTTCCAGGTAGTAGTGGATTAGGTGGCCCTGATCAGCCAAGATGACCTTCTAGAGAAGGGTATACGTATGGTCCATGGGCAGCTGACACCCGCCAGCTGGGGATGGACAGGTGCACCCATCTGGGAAGCAGATCTGGCAGGCAGTAGCCCCTTCGCTTTTCTTGGTTGGCCCATCAGTGGGATGGGGCTGAGGGTAGTAACTACTTCCTAAGGCTGTTGTGGCGGTCCACCAAGGTGACGGCTGTGCCACACTGCACTCGTGTGTGTGGAGGGTGGGATCGTTATTCCTGGATGTGTGGGTGCTGTTAGAATTCCTTAGGGACAGAGAGGTTGATGTGGCTCCCAAATCTGTTGCAGAATTACCTCCCCAGCAAGGAGGGTATGCCTCACGACCAGTTCATCAAGATGACGATCATCTTTTCCATCGCCTTCATCACTGTCCTCGTCTTCAAGGTGAGTGGCCCCTGCCCTGCGGCTCTGGGAGGGGTGGTTAGGCTGTACTGGGCCCAGGCCTGCCTGTGCCCAGCTGTTAGAAGGCAGGGACACGTGTCCCGCATGCCTCCTCCCCTGCTTTTAACTCCTTTCTCTTGCTTTCTCATGCCAGCTCCTCTGATCTGACTTGGGGTGCTCTGGGACAGCCCATTCAGGGAATGTGAAACTGTGAAGGCCACCGGCGTTCAGGTATCTAATTCCAGCTGTCTGGAATTAGATGTGGACTGACCTGGGCTTGAATCCCAGCCTCACTGTCACTAGCTGTGTGGTTGGTCTTCAGCAAGTCACTTCTCTCTGGGCCTCAGGGGCATAATGAGTCTTGCTTTGCCTGTGTTAGTTGTATGTGATTCAGGCATCTAAATGTACCTGAGATCATGTTAATAGAGGTTTGGCGATGAGAAGGAGGGAGAGGAATGGTCTCATTCTTCTCTGGGGTGGTCAGGCCCAGAGGATAGGGTCCAGTTTCAGGCCCCAGGTCTGGGTGATGGTGAAGCACTGAGTGTGTTCATAGCAGTGCAACCAGCAAAGCGAAGAGACAAGAAAATGCTGCCATCTTAGGAAGTCAAACTCCGCCCCCGCCGCCCCCCGCCACCAAAACCCAGCAAAGAGCAGAGTGCTGTTCAGCATGGAAAATAGATGACTCAAGGGGGGACATGATTGCTGTTACTTAATACCTGAAAACCCTCATGGGGAATTCTCGATTGCTTGAGGCTAGGGGTTCAAAACCAACCTGGGCAACATAGCAAGATTCTGTCACTAGAAAACATAAAAAAAAAAAAAATTACTCGGATGTGGTGGTGTGTGCCTATAGTCCCAGCTACTAGGGAGGCTGAGGCGAGAGGATCGCTTGATCTTGGGAGGTTGAGGCTGCAGTGGGCCATAATTGTGCCACTGCACTCCAGCCTGGATGACCGAGTGAGAATCTCTCTCTAAAACAAAAACCAAAACCCAAAAAACTGCAGATAAGCAGAGAGAAGGCAATCACTCCACCATCCACACCCTACTCAGAGCGTCACTGCTGGCAGCCGGGTGCATTTCCTCCCAGCCTTTCTGTGCTGGTGGGTGGGTGTCTGCAGACCCCAGCCGCTGCTTCCATCTGAGGCCCTGAGCAGTCTCTGCTGTCACCTAATGCCACCTGGAAACAGAAAATTGCCCCTTTTAACATCTTCTCCAAGAACTGACCTAGCACGAATGCACTAGTGAGTGTGCAGTGAGAACACCCCTGAGGCTTCATGGGGGAGGTCAGTGTTGGCTTTCCATGGCACTCTCTACTGCAGGACCCCTCCCCAGGCCCCACCACACAGCTCCGTCCCCCAGCTTCCCTTCTTTTTTCTTTTTCTGAGACAGAGTTTCGCTCTTGTTGCCCAGGCTGGAGTACAATGGCTCGATCTTGGCTCACCGCAACCTCCGCCTCCTGGGTTCAAGCGATTCTCTTGCCTCTGCCTCCCAAGTAGCTGGGATTACAGGCATGTGCCACCATGCCCGGCTAATTTTTTTTTGTATTTTTAGTAGAGACAGAGTTTCTCCACGGTGGTCAGGCTGGTCTTGAACTCCCGATCTCAGGTGATCTGTCTACCTTGGCCTCCCAAAGTGCTGGGATAACAGGCCTGAGCCACTGTGTCCAGTCCCACTTCTGTTTTTTTATCCTCCAGAATGAGGGGATTCCCTCTCTGACCCTCATTCTGCCTCGCTGGCCTTCATACCTCATTCTTTGTCATTCAGTAGCTCCCTATGTCTCCCTGCCCCACCTAGGCACCCATCAGGGACTCCATCAGATAAGACCTTCCAGTACAGGACCCTCTCCTCCTACTCAGGGGGGATTTGGGGGTTTTGTGTTGTTTCTTGAGCTTGCCCCTTGGGATTTTATGCCCCACCCTGAAATCTTCTGCCCAGTTCTTACATCAACTTGCATCAGCTGATGGATATATGCTAATTGTTCCTCCTTTATAAACATGGACCAATATTGCATAGGCTGTTTTGTAATCTGCTTTAGAAAACAACATATCAGAAGCAGTTTTAAAGAGGATGTGTCCCACCACCAGCTCTGTTTCAAGATGGGCAGGGCTGTCTCGGGAGGTAGTGAGCTCCCAGTTGCTGTGGGCAGTCAAGCAGGAGCTGTGGGACTATTGCTGGGGAAATTGGAGGGTGGGCCGGAGGCCCCCAAAATGCCTTTGCTCTGTGATGTCTATGGGGCAATGAAAAAGGCAGTACCTGGAATATTCTGGACCGGCTGGTGAAGAACCCCAACCAGAAGGAGAGGTCTGAGCAGGAACGGCTGGATGCTGGCTTCTGGAGAGAGTGGCGGCTCCTGGCCGGCATTGTCCCAGGCCTGCTGGGGAGTGAGTAGGATGCTCAGTAAAGCACAGCCTGACCTGCGCCTTCTTCCAGGTCTACATGTTCAAGTGCGTGTGGCGGTGCTACAGATTCATCAAGTGCCTGAACTCGGCTGAGGAGCGGAGCAACTCCAAGATGCTCCGGAAGGTAAGCGTGGCTGCAGGTGGATCCCAGCCCTGCCACTCACTCCCTGTGCCATTGGGTCAAATCTCTTTCCCTCTCTGGGCCTCGGTTTCTCTATTTGTAAGATGAGAGTTGAATCAGAAGAAATGTGACCTCTTTCAGTTCTGATAGTCAAGATTCTATTCATTCACTCACTCACTCATTCATTTATTCAATATTTACTGCTTCTCACTCTTGGCTAATCTCATATCTATTCCAGGGGGTGCAGAGAAAACTAAGATGCCTCTACCTTAGAGAAGTATATAGTCCAGGGTGAATTCAGACACATAGATACAATTACAACTTGGTGCGAAGCACAGGGACAATAAGCACAGGGACCTGGCTTCTTCTTGGGCATCAGGGAAGGCTTCCTGGAGGAGGTGACAGTTGATTGGTTTTGGAGGGTCAATGGATATGTGATAGCTGGGAAAGAGGAATGGGATTTCCAAGAATAGAGGATGGGGTGTGCTTGGAAGTTGCTTATTGGAAAGTGAGGGTTTAAATTTCTGGTAACTTACTTTCGTCACCTGTAAGGTAGAGGTTGGATTAGTTAAGACACTTTTGGTTGCAAGTGGCAGAAACCCAACCCAATCTGATTTAAGTAACAAGAGGAATTTACTAGCTCACAGAACTTAGCAGTCAAACGTAGGTCTGGCTTGGGCCTGGCCGAGTCCTGACATCAGGACATGATCGCATCCTCTATCTCTTGACTCTACTTTCCTCGATGTTGGCTTCATTTTCAGGAAGCCCGTCCCTCGTGGTGGCAAAATGGCTGCCCAAACCCCTAGGCTAACATCCCATCCTCTCCATAATCCCAGCAGAAAAAGAAGGTCCCAGGAGTATGTCTGATTGGACCAACTTGGGCCATATGCCTGTACCCAAACCAAAGACTATAGCCAGGGGGATAGGATTCTAATTTGAGGGGCCAAGTCTGGCCACCCTGCTGGATCTGAGGGACGGGGCCAGTTCTTCTGAAGGTATATGGACTGTAAATGTTTTCCCAGGGAAAATGGTGGTGCACTGTTTTCAAAATAAGAGGGTCTTGACGCTGAACAGGCAAGTGTGTCCACTACTTGAGAAGGCAGTGAGATAGGAAGTGTACCTATCTCACGCAGGCAATGCGTAGCACATAGCAGGTATCCAAGACCTGTCAGTCATCATCATCATCAATCATCATCATTTTGCCAGAGGTGGGAATTTGGGTCCCACGATCCCAGGCTGGAATTGCGGGTCGTTCTTGACCACACTCAGCCCTCATCTCTCTGTCTTTCCCAGGTGGTCCTGCCATCCTACGAGGAAGCACTGTCTTTGCCATCGAAGGCTCCAGAGGGGGGCCCAGCACCACCCCCATACTCAGAGGTGTGACCCTCGCTTCTTTGCTTTGGTGGCCCCTGTGGCCTGGGTGGACCCTCCCGCCACTCCCTGGCTGACTCCAGGACAGTCTGCTTGTGTCTCCCTTGCTGGCCTGCTCCTCCTGCAGGGCCTATGGGCTGCTCACAATTGGGTCAACGCTTTCGGCTGAATTGCCCCTCTGGTCTCTCAGAAATTCAGCCCAACAATGCTTGGTTATTTCCATCAGCTCTGACACTTGTTTAGATGACTGGTCACTCTAAAGTTGGTGAGTTTGTTAAGTGACTATCAACTTGATCAGTCCAGGCAAGCAACTGACAAATCAAAAGCCTACTTGTCAGTTCAGTAAAACAATTTGGTCAAACAACAGTCTATTGCATTGATTTATAAATAGTTGTCAGTTCAATAGCAATTTAATCAAGTTATCATCAGTTAACCACCCCCCATACATAAATATATATGTAATCAATTTCTTCAAGTAGCTTGCTTAAATGATAATCAATTAGCCAAGCATGAGTCGTTTAGAATAGTGATAAATAGAATACATAGAATAGTGATAAAATTCAATTTAAAAAATCAAGTTAGCCTCCAAACCATTTAATTCAAATGAACCCATCAACTGGCTGCCACCTCTGGCCAGTGTAGGACCTCTGAGTGGCTGTATAATGTTAATTCAAATGAAATTCATTTAAACAGTTGACAACCTGTCATTCAAGGTTAGCCCCAGGAAATAACAGTTGTTTCAATCATAAAACAGTCCCTTCAAATGCACAATTCTTCTGCTGAAGAGCTGTCATTAACAGTATATTCAGTCACTCTGTGGTCAGTGTGGCTGCAGACCAGTGGATTCCATGAAAGGGGTCAGCTCAGTCGCAGTCATTTCAGTAAGGAGCTGCCAGTCCACTCCCAGGCCAGGCCATCACTGGCCATCCATTCATTCGATTCAGTCATAGGCGGGTCAGTTCTGCCCGAGGCTTGTGGTCAAGCAGAAATTCAGCTCTGAAACCAGGCACATGCGTTCACTGAACTAAACCCACAGGTTAGTTCAGTCAAAGCAGGCAACCCCCTGTGGGCAGAGACTCTGCTACTCGGGTCACGGTGGTGGTGGCAGCTGGGGAGGTTTGGCCCCAATGGCCCTCCTGTGCCTGCTTCCCTGTGTGCCGGCGGGGAGCTGACCCGAGGTGGAGACCACGGAGGAAGGCTCTCTGGAGTCTGTGGGCGGGGGACGGGGCACAGAGGGAGAAGGCTCTGCAAGAGCTCCCCAGCAATACCCCCTTGTGTAATTGCTTTGTGTGCAACAGGGAGGAAATTTCAATAAAGCAGCAACAAACTTCTCTCTGGCTCATGTGCTTCCGGAAATACAGTGTAGGGAGGGTGGAGACCTGCCTTCTACCTCCACCACTCCCAGGATTCACCCACATCCTACACCTACATACCATCCCCATACTCATGCCCCCAACACCCACACCCACCAACACACACACACAACACCCCCACACCCACATACCATCCCCCCACTCATG
>PVKV010012216.1:0-66733 GCA_004027835.1 Alouatta palliata | reverse complement strand
GGGAGGCCGAGGCGGGCGGATCACGAGGTCAAGAGATCGAGACCATCCTGGTCAACATGGTGAAACCCCGTCTCTACTAAAAATACAAAAAAATTAGCTGGGCGTGGTGGCGTGCGCCTGTAGTCCCAGCTACTTGGGAGGCTGAGGCAGGAGAATTGCTTGAACCCGGGCGGCAGAGGTTGCAGTGAGCCGAGGTCGCACCACTGCACTCCAGCCTGGTGCCTGGTGATGGAGTGAGACTCTGTCTCAAAAAAAAAAAAAAAAAAATTTTTGTATAATAAGAATGTATATATATTTATCACTAGAAACAGATGATCTAAAATTCTAAGTCAAAAGAAGACAAAGAAGACAAACTTATATTTTATTTAATTTTTACTTATTTATTTTTATTTATTTATTTTTTGAGACAGTCTTGCCCAAGCTGGAGTGCAATGTCAGGATCTCAGCTCACTGCAACCTCTGACTCCCGGGATCAAGCAATTCTCCTGCCTCAGCCTCCTCAGTAGCTGGGACTGCAGGCACGCACCACTACACCCGGCTAATTTTTGTATTTTTAGTAGAGACAGGGTTTCACCATGTTGGCCAGGCTGGTCTCGAAGTCCTGACCTCAGGTGATCCACCTGCCTCCGCCTCCCAGTGCTGGGATTACAGGTGAGAGCCACCACACCTGACCATGCAGTGTTTTCTTTTTTCTACATAAAATAATGGTGTGTTTTGACAATGAATAGCAACTGAAATTCAACAAAATCAATAGCAGTTCTGTTTATCTTCTTTTTTTTTTTTTTTTTTTTCCTGAGATGGAGTTTCACTCTTGTTGCCCAGGCTGGAGTGCAATGGTGCAATCTTGGCTCACTGTAACCTCTGCCTTCCAGGTTCAAGCAATTCTCCTGCCTTAGCCTCCCAAGTAGCTGGGATTACAGGCGAGTGCCACCATACCCAGATAATTTTTGCATTTTTAGTAGAGACGGGATTTTGCCATGTGGGCCAGGCTGGTCTCAAACTCCTCACCTCGAGATTCGTCTGCCTCGGCCTCCCAAAATGTTGGGATTACAGGTGTAAGCCACCGTGCCAGGCCTCTTCTTTCATTCCATTTTAAAATATAACTTTGCTGGCTGAGCAAAGATTGCCTTAGATCAGGAGTTCGAGACCATCCTGGCCAACATGGTGAAACCCCCATCTCTACTAAAATATAAAAAATCAGCCAGGTGTGGTTTTGTACACCTGTAGTCCCAGCTACTCAGGAGGCTGAGGCACCAGAATTGCTTGAACCCGGGAAGTGGAGGTTGCAGTGAGCCAAGATCATGCCATTGCACTCCAGCCTGAGTGACAAAGTGAAACTCTGTCTCAAAAGAAAGAAAAAAAGGAAGGAAGGAAGGAAGGAGAGAGAGAGAGAGAAAGAAAGAAAGAAAGAAGGAAAGAAAGGGAAAGAAAGAAAAAGAAGAAAGAAAAAGAAGAAAGAAAGAAGAAAGAAAGAAAGAAAGAAAGAAAGAAAGAAAGAAAGAAGGAAAGAAAGCAAGAAAGGCCAGGCCAGGCGCGGTGGTTCACACCTGTAATCCCAGGACTTTGGGAGGCTGAGGCAGGTGGATCATGATGTCAAGGGCTCAAGACCAGCCTGGCCAAGATGGTGCAACCCCTGTCTCTACTAAAAATACAAAAATTAGCTGGGCGTGGTGGCATGCGCCTGTAATCCCAGCTACTCAGGAGGCTGAGGCAGGAGAATTGCTTGAATCCGGGAGGCGGAGGTTGCAGTGAGCCAAGATCTTGCCACTGCACTCCAGCCTGGACGACAGAGTGAGACTCTGTCTCAAAAAAACAAAACAAACCCATAACAAAAAGAAAAAGACCACTGCCAATTAATTGGAAAATGCCATCAATTTTAGAATTTTAAAGATGTGTAAAATGGGAGTGTCTCAATCCATTAGTGTTGATACTGAGTAATTTATAAAGCGCAAGAAAATGTATTTCTGGCTGGGAGTGGTGGCTCACACCTGTAATCCCAACACTTTGGGAGGCTGAGGTGGGAGAAATGTTTGAGGCCAGGAGTTCCAGACCACTAACCCTTCCCTACAAAAAATACAACAGTTAGCTGGGTGTGGTGTTACACACATATCTATAGTCCCAGCTACTCAGGAGGCTGAGGTGGGAAGGTCATTGAGTGCAGGAGGTTGAGGCTGCAGTGAGCCATGAGCATTCTAGCCTGAGCGACAGAGAAAGATTGTCTATAAAAAGCAAAAAACAAAGAAAAGAAGAGAAAAAAGAAAAAGAAAATTATTTCTCACAGTTCTGGAGGGTGTTCAAGATCAAGGCACCAGCAGGCTTAGTGTCTGATGCCTGGTTATCTGTTCCCAAGACGGCACCTTGAAAGCTGTGACCTCACATGGCAAAAGGGATGGAAAGGCAAAAAGGGCAAGATGAAGTGCTTTCTTCAACCTTGAGCCCTTTTTAAAGAATTATTAATTTTTTTTGTGTGTGAGACAGGGTCTCACTTGTCACCCAGGCAGGAGTGCAGTGGCCCGAACATGGCTCACTTCAACCTGACCTCCCTTGGCAACCTGGCACCCTTTTCTAACCGTGTTAATCCCATTCCACCCTCTGACTTAATCACATTCCACAGGCCCTACTTCTGCACTGGGATTACGATTCAACAGAGGCCAGGCACGGTGGCTCACGCCTGTAATCCCAGCACTTTGGAAGGCTGAGGCAGGTGGATCACAAGGTTAGGAGTTCAAGACCAGCCTGACCAACATGGTGAAACCCTATCTCTACTCAAAATATAAAAATTAGCCGGGTGTGGTGGCACTTGCCTGTAATCCTAGCTACTCAGGAGGCTGAGGTGGGAGAATCACTTGAACCCAGAAAGCGGAGGTTGCAGTGAGCTGAGATCAGGCCGCTCCAGCCTGGGCAACAGAGTAAGACTCCATCTCAAAAAAAAAAAAAAAAGATTCAGCATAAACTTTGGAGGGGACATCATCATCCTGACCATGGCAAGGAGTCTTGGAATTCATGAAATAGAACAGTCCCTTCTTGACCCTTTATTAACCAGAATTTTTGTGTGGTCTTCCAGGCACTGCCAGGGCCAGGACCTGTTGATCATTCCAGCCCACAGCAATGGAGCCACATGACACCCCCCACGTGGACTCTGAGTTCCGATACACTCTCTTCCCGATTGTTTACAGCATCATCTTTGTGCTTGGGGTCATTGCTAACGGCTACGTGCTGTGGGTCTTTGCCCGCCTGTACCCTTCCAAGAAACTCAATGAGATAAAGATCTTCATGGTGAACCTCACCATGGCGGACATGCTCTTCTTGATCACCCTGCCACTGTGGATTGTCTACTACCAAAACCGGGGCAACTGGATTCTCCCCAAATTCCTGTGCAACCTGGCTGGCTGCTTCTTCTTCATCAACACCTACTGCTCTGTGGCCTTCCTGGGCGTCATCACTTATAACCGCTTCCAGGCAGTGACTCGGCCCATCAAGACCGCTCAGACCAACACGCGCAAGCGTGGTATCTCTTTGTCCCTGGCTATCTGGGTGGCCATTGTGGGCGCTGCATCCTACTTTCTCATCATGGACTCCACCAACACAGTGTCCAACAGTGCCGGCTCCGGCAACATCACCCGCTGCTTTGAGCATTACGAGAAGGGCAGCATGCCAGTCCTCATCATCCACATCTTCATCGTGTTCAGCTTCTTCCTGGTCTTCCTCATCATCTTGTTCTGCAACCTGGTCATCATCCGCACCTTGCTCACGCAGCCGGTGCAGCAGCAGCGCAACGCTGAAGTCAAGCACCGGGCGCTGTGGATGGTGTGCACGGTCTTGGCGGTGTTCATCATCTGCTTCGTGCCCCACCACATGGTGCAGCTGCCCTGGACCCTGGCTGAACTGGGCTTTCAGGACAGCAACTTCCACCAGGCCATTAATGACGCACATCAGGTCACCCTCTGCCTCCTTAGCACCAACTGTGTCTTAGACCCTGTAATCTACTGTTTCCTCACCAAGAAGTTCCGCAAGCACCTCTCCGAAAAGTTCTACAGCATGCGCAGCAGCCGGAAATGCTCCCGGGTCACCACGGATACGATCACTGAAGTGGTTGTGCCACTTGACCAGGTCCCTGGCACTTCCCTCAAAAATTAGTCCCTGCTTGTTGGGGCCAGGCCTGAAGTCTTCCCTCCGATGGACATCATGAACTGAGCTGGGGAAGAAGGGATACCTGCTGTGGTCTGGGTACTATCTCCGTGGGCACTGGTGGGCCATTAGGTTTGGAAGCTAATTCACCCGGGCAGGGATAACGGCAGAGCCAGACTGTCAGAAAATCCAGAACTCAAATGAGCCCCTTCATCTGCCTGTGGGTGCATACTGTAGTAACTGGGGCTGATTACCTCATCTTGAGTCCCTTAATCTTATGGGGCTGGAAGGAATGCCAGGGCCAGGTGCAGAGGTGCAGACATTGGGGGAAGACTTTGAGCCACCTAGTTCTCCCCGATGGGGCATCAGTCTAAAGCTTTGGGCAAGCACTCTCAAGTGATAGAGGCAGAAATGGGAGTTGGGAAAGGGACACTGCCCTCTCTGTGTGGCACTATCTTGGGGCAGACTTTTGAGCTAGGATGATGCCATCCTCTCTCCACCCTCAGGCAGAAGGTCTTTGTGACCTTTCTCAGGGGAAGTGCCTTGATGGAACCTTCTCTCACTCACCTGGCAACCTGTCCCGAATGGTGACCAGAGAAGATAAAACATGAACAGACCAAAAGCTAGGAAAAGAGCTTGCTTCCCAAGGCAGACATGTCTCTCCACAAAGGCCTCGCCTCTGGCCCAGTCAGCTGTTGGGGAGTGGGAGAGAGATGCCCACCTCCTCCATCTTTCCATCTCAACAACAGTCCCTAATTAAGTACCTTCTGTGGGCAGCCACCTACTGAGGATGGGCAAAGGCCCCTTGAGAGCAAAATTGGAGCTGGGCGCAGTAGTTCATGCCTGTAATCCCAGCACTTTGGGAGGCTGAGGCAGGCAGATCACCTGAGGTCAGGAGTTTGAGACCAGCCTGGCCAACATGGTGAAACCCCATCTCCACTAAGAATACAAAAAGTAAGGCCGGGCGCTGTGGCTCATGCCTATAATCATACCACTTTGGGAGGCCAAGGTGGGTGGATCATTTGAGGTCAGGAGTTCGAGACCAGCCTGACCAATATGGTAAAACCCTGTCTCTACTAAAAATACATGAAAATTAGCTGGGCGTGGTGTTGCATGCCTGTAGTCCCAGCTACTCGAGCAGCTGAGGCAGGAAAATCGCTTGAACCCAGGAGGCGGAGGTTGCAGTGAGCTGAGATCTCACCATTGCACTCCAGCTAGGGCAACGGAATGAGACTCTGTCTCAAAAAAAAAAAAAAAAAAAAGAAGAAGCAAAATTGGGGCTGTCCAGGCCAGGACACCTTGATGTCCAGGGGCTTCCATGCGAACAGGCACGTAGGCTAAGTGCGTGAGGCCCCTGGGTGGAAGAGTGTGTCAGTTCCTCTCCCCTTCCTTGCCCTCTGGGAGGCTCCTCCTAACACAGCTTCCAGGAGGTGGGAGGAGCAGTTACTGTCAGCAGATGTCAGCCAGGTGTCAGTTTCTCTTGAGGATCTCTAGATGTCTGCTTGCGATTTTTGGCAAGTATATGCAAATGAGCCTTCTCTCCTGCCCTGAGACAAGTACCTGCAGTGTCAATCTGGCAGCCTCAGACCCAAGGGGCTCAGAGGAAACGTCTCTGGTTTGCAGAGCGCTGTGCTCTTTCAGAGGTCTTCCTTCCTTCCAGTCAGTGTCCCTGTGAAGCTGGGATACTTGCTCCCTGTGTACCTGGCAAACGCCAATTGGGGATCTTGAGAAATGCCTCCTGGTGGGCCAGTAACCTGCTGAAGTCTGGGACGGTAGCTGTGGGCTGGACTTGGCTGATGACGTGACCGGGTGGCTACTGCATCACACTTGAGCTTCGGTGTCACACAGGCCTGGCTCAAATCTTGGTTGTATCATTTCCTGTTCAGAAACCAGGCGCCGAATTTCCTACCTCTTAGGGTCGTCACCTATGAAATTAAAGCTACCTCATGGGATTGTTATGAGCGGCCAATGTTGAGGCAGACACCTCTTGGTCAGGGTGACTGCTCATCCTAGACCTTCCCCCTTTCCTGAGAATTTCCGCCCTTTGATCCTCTGATGGGAGCAGAAAGGATGCAAAGTGGGCATCTGGAGCAGGAATGCTGTTCAGGCTTTGCAGGTCCCTTAACTGAAAACACAGAAACTCTGGAGCTGTGACTGTGTCTGTGTGTGTGTGTGTGTGTTTCTCTGTGTATGTTGGGGGGACGGCCACCTGCATGAATGTAGTAGAGAAAATGGCTCTGCTCAGAGAAAAGATACGCATAGCAAGGCAGAGACCAGGGGAATCACAGGCGCCTGGAGAGCAACGGGGTACCTACCATCTCCAGGGACCTGCTGGCCTCCTTCCACCCTCCAGGGACCCAGCACTCTTTCCTTTGGGCCCTGTGAGAGTCCCTTGTCAGGATATATTCTCTTACTTTGCTGAAGCTGATTTGATGGGGTGTCTATGACTCGCAGCCAAAAGAACTCTGAGCAAGAACAATGCTTCTTTGCTCACCCCAGTGTCTCCTGAATTTCAGTCATTTGTGTACCCTCCTTGAAATCTTTGCAATATCCATGTACTAACTGTATGTTTACTTAATAAATACTTTTTCTTTAAGTCACTTTTAAAAGCTTACATTTATTGGAAAGAAAACATTATAACATAATTGTAAATGAAAACTAATACTACCTGTCACAAATAGAAGGTAGACGAAAACATAAAATCGTTAACTATGAAAATGTTTCTCGGCTGAGTGTGGTGATGCATGGCTGTAATCCCAGAATTTGGGGAGGCTGAGGGGGGCAGATTCCTTGAGCCCAGGAGTTTGAGAACAGCCTGACAAACATAGCAAAATACTGTCTCCACCAAAAATTTATGGGTGTGGTGGCTCACGCCTGTAATCCCAGCACTTTGGGAGGCCAAGGAAGGTGGATTACTTGAGGTCAGGAGTTCAAGACCGGTATGGTCAACATGGCAAAACCCTGTATCCACTAAAAACCCAAACATTAGCCAGGTATGGTGGTGGGTGCCTGTAATCCCAGCTACTTGGGAGACTGAGGCAGGAGAATTGCTTGAACCCATGGGTCAGAGGTTTCAGTGAGCCAAGATTGTGCCAATGCCCTCCAGCCTGGGCGTCAAAGCAAGACTCTGTCTAAAAAAGAAAAAAAAAAAATTTTAAGTAGCCAGCCATGGTGATGTGTATCTGTAGTTCCAGCTACTCAGGAGGCTGAAGTGGGAGGACTGCTTGAGCCACGAGGTCGAGGTCGCAGTGAGCTGTGATCACCATGCCACACTGCATTCTGACCTGGGTGATAGCACAAGGTCCTGTCTCAAAAAAAAAAAAAGTTTTTCTCTGTTGCGTCTAAAGTCACTCGACCTGTCTTAGTGACTTGTGTAGCACTTCAGGAAACTCTACTGTGATGTGTGTAAAGTGCACAGGGTCTCAATAAAGAACAACTCTGGGCCCATGCCTATAATCCCAGCACTTTGGAGGCCAAGGCAGGAGGATTGCTCGAGCTCAGGAGTTTGAAACCAGCCTGGGCAACATAGCGAGACCCTGTCTCTAATTGAAAAAAAAAAGAGTAACTGATGGTTCTGAGACAGTGACTTGTGATCACCTCCTTACTTCTCCCAGAATGTTGCCTCAACACATAGACCGTGCTCTCATAAGGATTGGGGGGTGGGAGGAGTACAGTTGGTTGTAGCTCATGCTACAGCCTTGTTGATCTCCTCACCACCCCAATACAGTCACCTTTACTCCTCCTGTATCCTCTGTCTCTTCTCTTTTTTTCTAAACTTTTTTCTGAAGGTGGGTTCTTGCTATATTGCCCAGGCTGGCATGGAATGGCTATTCACAGACACGACTATTGCATGCTACAGGATCAAACCCCTGGCTCAAGCGATCCTCCTACCTCAGCCTCCCCAGTAGCTGGGACTACGGGAATGGGTCACTATATCCAGCCCTTCTCTTCTTTTTGACATATCCCAGAATACTCCAACAGGCAGCCTTCTGAATTCTTCCAGGCAGCATTTTGGGAGTGGGAGAGTCCAACATTTTTATACCTTAATTACTGTGACCATTGAAGTTAACCCATTTCAATGCCTGTCTTTCCCATCTTAAGGGGCAGGAACCGAATCTTAATAATCTGTCTCCAGTTTCTCACACGGCCTGGAATTGAGATCTGTCTGTCTATCTCCAAAGTGTACAGCTTCCCCAGGGCTTAGCATAAACAGACATGTTGACATATAAGTGCAAATATTTTGCAAGGGTTTGAGGAGACCCTATAGAGACAGACGGAAAAGAAATGCAATACGCGTTCTTCCAAAGTTCTAGGTCCATATTTTAAAGGAAGACGTAGGGAGTTTTCAGAGAATGAGAACATCTTGAAGCTGGAAGGGTCCAACCCCTTCATCTTACTAAGGAGATCATGGGGCTCAGAGGGGCTAAGTGATTGTGGAGGTCACGGTGTGGAGCTGTGGCGGACGCAGGGCTGGCTGCTCACCTGCATGTCTCCATTCTTGCAACGGTGACAGGGATTATGGGAATAGTTGAGTTGTAATTCCTTTGATGAAACATCACTGATTAGAATTTCCAAGGCATCCTGTGTACCAGGAAAGCCTCACCTTGCATTTGCCCCGATCTCAGCTTTCGCCCCAGGGAACCACCAGTGATCTCAGGTGGTGAATGCTGGCTATGTAAGACCTGGCCTCGCTGAGATGAGTCATAGACCCAAGAGTGGTAAGTGGAAGTCACAGTTGACTAGACCTGGGTGTGTTAATGCCTGTTTTTACTCATGTGTTATATCTGTGCTCAAGACCTAAGGCTACAAAGAGATATAATAAGACCTTCCTGTAAAGCACCTGGTTTTTGTGCAGACTTGATATTTCTGTAGAAAAAATCCTATTCCTTTTGACATTCTGCCAGCAAGCCATCCTCCCACATACCCAGCCATCTATCCACCTATCCATCCCTCCATCCCACCATCCCTCTATCCATCCATCCATCCATCCATCCCTCTAACCATCCATCCATCCATCCATCCATCCATCCATACATCCATCCATCCATACGTCCATTCCTTCATCCCTTTAGGTAACCGACAAACACCTATAGACCGCCTATTTTGGTCCAGTAACACAAATTTAATCTGTTATCTCACTGAAACCTCATACTCTCCCTGAAACATGGGTGGTTTTATCCCCACAGAAATGAATAATATGAGTGTTACAGCTCTTTTAGAATTTGTCTAGCAGGCTTTCCAATTTTTGCCAGAAAGCCCTTAAAAAAGAAGGAATAAAAAAGAAATGAATAACATAAATAAGGGCCTGAGCTGACTGAATAAGATATAGCGAATGCCTCCCAGGTACTTGGTACAGAAGGAAGGGGGCCCCAGCTATTTGCTTACCACTTTCACCTGTCTTATCTCGTCAAGTCCTCACAACCACCGCACAGAACAGAACATTTCATGCCCATTTTACAGATGAGGAAATTAAGGCTCAGAAGGGTTCAGAGATTTAAAAAAGAGCTACTAAATGACATAATAATATTCAAAGCCAGATCTGCCTTAGTAAGCATGGGTCTCTTTCCTTGTGTCCTCCCACCCTGCCATGTGGCTGTACCCTCACCCAAGCCCCTCTCTCAAGGCACAGTCTGGTAAACGCTGGGACAGGGCTCTCTTGGGGGAATGACCCATGAGACCTCCAATGGGAGGTGAGGGCCTCCACCTTGCTGTTTCTGGCTTCCTCTTTGAGGCCTCTGTGCTCCCCGTGCAGGTTAAAGCCCCAGCAGCAATGACTCTTTCCTGAGCACAGGCCACTGTGGTCAGCTAGGGAGGTTACACCTGAGGATGGATGGCATCCATGAACACAGTGTTCTAGAGACCCTCAGAAGCCAGAGTGGTCATTGCCACTGGAGCTAGAAGGTGCTCTTACCTGTCACCTGGATCCTGACAGGTCTGTAAGAGGAGGGACAGAGGTGGCCATTTGACATTTGCTGACCACTTACTGGAAGGGGAACTTTACATCATTTACTCCTCCCAAGCCCCTATGGTTAGAACTGACTCTTCCCTCTGCCTGAGTTATTTTGTCCTGGGATATCTACACGGCTCACCCCCTTACTTCCTTCAAAGCTTTGCTCAAATGTCCCCTTCTTGGTGAGGCCTGCTTGACTATCTCACTCAAAAATGGAGGCTTGCACTTTGGGAGGATGAGACAGGTAGATCACAAGGTCAGGAGATTGAGACCATCCTGACCAAAATGGTGAAACCCTGTCTCTACTAAAAATACAAAAATTAGCTGGGCATGGTGGCACGTGACTGTAATCCCAGCTGCTCTGGAGGCTGAGGCAGGAGAATCACTTGAATCTGGGAGCTGGAGGCTGCAGTGAACCGAGATCACACCACTGCACTCCAGCCTGGCAACAGAGCAAGACTCCGTCTCAAAAAAAAAAAAAAGAGTCTTCAGGCCTGGTGCAGTGGCTCACACCTTTAATTCCAGCGCTTTGGGAGGCTAAGGTGGGCGGATCACCTGAAGTCGGGAGTTTGAGACCAGCTTGGCCAACATAACAAAACCCTGTCTTTACTAAAAATACAAAAATTAGCTAGGCATGGTGGCAGGCACCTATAATACCATCTACTCAGGAGGCTGAGGCAGGAGAATCACTTGAATCTGGGAAGTTGAGGTTGCAGTGAGCTGAGATCGTATCACTGCACTCCAGCTTGGGTGATAAAGCAAGACTCTGTCTCAAAAAAAATAAAATAAATGGAGTCTTGGGCAGGGAGTGTGCAGGGTTTCATGGCCCTGCAGCCTCATTCAACTCAGTGCTCTCCTGAAAAAAAAATTAAAAATATAACAGTGCTTTCTTCAGCAGCACATAACTAAAACTGGAGCAATACAGAGACACAGGTATGGCCCCTGAACGAGGATGACATGTAAATTCACAAAGTGTTCCATATAATTAAAATAAATTTTAAAAAATGAAAACCAACCCCCCACTCCCCCCAAAAAAAAACAGAGACTTGGAGGGTAAAGTGATTCCCAAGGTCACACAGTGAATGGCTGGCCTAGCTGGGTCCATCCAGCTCCCAAGCTCATTCTGCCACACTGCCTTCCCCTGCAGACATCCTTCATGACACAGAATGTGAAGATCCCTGTCTTCCATCTTCCAGACAAGAAAGACGAGCATCAAGCAGGTGAAATGACTAACATCCAAGGTCACACAGCAATAACGGGATGCAGAGATCCTTATTTTACCTCTACTGTGCGAGTGCTTCTCACACATTTTCGTCTGAATGCATATTATTTTCTTTTATCACCATTTTCCATTCTCATCCTCCACAACAGTTCTAGTGCAGGCAATATATATCCTTGATGTTGTATGTATGCTTGTAAAATGTATGGTGTTATTTTTTACATGTATTCATTTTAAATTTACATAAAAATTATGGTTCATGGCCAGCCTGGCCAACATAGTGAAACCCCGTCTCTACTAAAAATACAAAAAAATTAGCCGGGCATGGTGGCCTGTGCCTGTAATCCCAGCTACTTGTGGGGAGGTTGAGGCAGGAGAATCGCTTGAACGCGGGAGGTGGAGATTGCAGTGAGCTGAGATCATGCCACTGCACTCCAGCCTGGGTGACAGAGTGAGATTCCCATCTCAAAAAAAAAAAAAAATTAGAATTCACATAATCTGACCTTATTCTATGTCTCATTCCCCGCCCCCAGCATTATTTTTGCAGTGGAATCGTGTTAAAGTGTGTACATCTAGTTCAATGATGTCAATGTCTGCTGAGTCCTCCATCGTGTACCTCTACTACATTCTACCCATTCCCCTGGTGATGGACAATGAGGTTGCCTTCCATTCCCCTTTTCTTTCTTTCTCGGGGGTGTAGAAGGGATGGAGTCTCGCTTTGGCTCCCAGGCTGGAGTGCAACGGTGATATCTTGGCTCACTGCAACCTCTGCCTCCCAGATTCAAGCGATTCTTCTGCCTCAGCCTCCCGAGTAGCTGGGATTACAGGTGCCCGCCACTACGCTGGGTTAATTTTTGTATTTTTGGTAAAGACAGAGTTTCACCACTTTGGCAAGGCTGGTCTTGAACTCCTGACCTCAAGTGATCTGCCCACCTCGGCCTCCCAAAGTGCTAGGATTACTGGTGTAAGCCACCGTGCCCGGCCCCGTTCCCTTTTCTATAACCAATGCTGTGAGATTCTTCCAGGTGTTCCCTATGGACCAATATAAGAACTTCTTTAGAATGTATACCTGAGAGTGACGTTCTCAGGTTGTAGGCTACAGTTATTTAACTTGGTAAAGACTTACCAAGTTGATTCTGGAATGGCTGTACCAGTCTACACTTCCACTCCTAGTTACACAAATGTTTCTATTTCCATGCACTGCTACCCACACTGGGCACTGTTCAGCTTTAAAATTGCAGGTAAGTATAAAATAAAAATCTTGTTTTTAGTTTGGATTTCTTTGACATTGCTTGTTTTTTTTTTTTTTTTTTCTGAGACAGATTCTTACTCTGTCACCCAGGCTGAAATGCAGTGGCATGAACATGGCTTACTGCAAACTTGAATTCTGGAGCTCAAGTGATCCTCCTGCTTCATCCTCCCCAGTAGCTGGGACTGCAGGCACGCCACCACACGTGGCTAATTTTAAATTGTTTTGTTTTATTTATTTATTTATTTAAGATGCAGTTTTGCTCTGTTGCCCAGAGTGGCATGCAGTGGCACAATCTTGGCTCACCGCAATCTCTGTCTCCCGGGTTCAAGCAATTCTCCTGCCTCAGCCTCCTCGGTAGCTGAGATTACAGATCGGTGCCATCATACCCACCTAATTTTTGTAGTTTTGGTAGAGACAGGGGTTTCACCATGTTGGCCAGGCTGGTCTCAAACTCCTGACCTCAAGTGATCCACCTGCCTCAGCTTCCCAAAGTGTTGGGATTACAGGCATGAGCCATCATGTCCGGCCAATGTTTTTTTGTCAACCAGGCTGATCTGAAACTCCTAAGCTCAAGCAATCCTCCTGCCACGATCTTCCAAAGTGGTGGCATTACAGGGGTGAGCCACTGAGCCCAGCAATCTCACATAACTAATGGGTTTGTAATCATGTACTCATTAGGCATTTCAGTTTAAATTCAGACGATTCTGATTCCAAAGTCCATACAGTGTCACAGAGTGATCACTAAAGTGGTTTCTTGGGCCACATTGACAGGGTTCAATTTCTGTCTCTGCAACTTTCCAGTCTGTGATTTTTAGGCAGACTTAACCTCTCTTTGTTATTTTCTTCATCTGTAAAATGGGAATCATTATACTGTCGACATAGTAGGATGGTTTTGAGGATTTAGAGTTGCTTAGAACAGTGCTTTGAATGAAACTAACTTAGTACATATTATAACCTGGCTGGGCATGGTGGCTCATGCCTGTAATCCCCTGCACATTGGGAAGCCAATGTGGGAGGATCGCTTGAGCCCAGCAGTTTGAGACAGCCAGGGCAACATAGGAAGACCTTGACTCTACAAAAAAATTCCAAAACTAGCTGGGCGTGGTGGCACACACCTGTAGTCCCAGCTGCTTGGGAGGCTGAGGCAGGAGAATTGCTTGAGCCCAGGAGTTGGAGGCTGCAGTAAGCTGTGATCATATCACTGCACTCCAGCCTGGGCAATAGAGTGTGACTTTGTCTCAAATAAATAAATAAATAAACAAATTTACAAGGAAAAAAACAAACAAACCCTTTTAAAAGTGGGCAAAGAACGTGAACAGATAATTTCAAAAGAAGACATATATGAGGCCAACAAACATATGAAAAAATGCTCGTCATCACCGGTAATTAGAGAAATGCAAATCAAAACCACATGGAGATACCATCTTAGACTAGTTAGAATGGCAATCATCAAAAAATCTGGAGAGGATGTGGAGAAATAGGAACACTTTTACTCTGTTGGTGGGATGTAAATTAGTTCAACCATTGTGGAAGACACTGTGGCGATTCCTCAAGGATCTAGAAATAGAAATTCCCTTTGACCCAGCAGTCTCATTAGTGGGTATATACCCAAAGAACTGTAAATAATTCTATTATAAAGACACATGCACATGTATGTTCATTGTGGCACTGTTTACAATAGCAAAGACCTGGAACCAACCCAAATGCCCGTCAGTGATAGACTGGACAGGGAAAATGTGGCACATATATACCAGGGAATACTATGCAGCCATAAAAAACAATAGTTCATGCCCTTTGCAGGGACATGGATGAATCTGGAAACCATTATTGTCAGCAAACTGACACGAGAACAGAAAATCAAACACTGCATGTTCTCACTCATAGGCAGATGCTGATAACAATGAGAACATGTAGACACAGGGAGAGGAGCATCACACACTGGGGTCTGTTGGGGGGTTAGTGGAGCGACAGCTGGGGGTGGGGAGGTTGGGGAGAGATAACATGGGGAGAAATGCCAGATACAGGTGACGGTGGGATGGAGGCAGCAAACCACCTTGCCACGTAAGTACCTTTGCAACAACCCTGCACGATCTGCACACGGATGGCAGAACCTAAAGTACAATAAAAAAATAATAAATAAAGATAAATAAATAAATAAATAAAAGTGTTGGGGCTGGGCACAGTGGCTCACGCCTCTAATCCCAGCACTTTGGGAGGCCAAGGTGGGAGGATCACGAGATCAGGAGTTGGAGACCGGCCTGACCAACATGGTGAAACGCCGTCTCTACTAAAAATACAAAAATTAGCCAGCCATGGTGGCACATGCCTGTAGCCCTAGCTACTTGGGAGGCTGAGGCAGGAGAATCACTGGAACCCGGGAGGCAAACGTTGCAGTGAGCCGAGATCAAGCCATTGCCCTCCAGCCTGGGTGACAGAGGGAGACTCCATCTCAAAAAAAAAAAAAAAAAGAGACAAAAAGAAAAAAGAAAATGTTATGTTCTGTCCTGAAAGAGTGTGTCTTTCTCCACACATAACCTCCCTTTTCACTCCAGCCCATATTCCCATTCCTGCCCCTTTTCACCCAGTTCATGTGTGTAACCCTCCTTAGAAATCTAAAGCCATAGAAGAGACACTGGGACTAGTCAGGCTTTCCTTATATTTGACTTCCCAGACCATTCTAAAACACACTCCATGTGTTTTAAGAAGCCAGAATTTGCCACATGCATAAGTCAGGAAATTTGGCCTTTGGAAGGAAAGGGATGAGTTAGTTCCTCAAAAAGGAGGACAAGACATCAAAGGATACCATCAACAGAGTGAAAATGCAACCCACGGAATGGAAGAAAATATTTGCAAATCATGTATCTAATACAAGATTGATACCTAAAATATATAACTCCACAACGAAAACCAAACAACTTGATTTTAAAATGGGCAAAGGACTTGCATATACCTTTCTCCAAAGGAGACGTACAAATGACCAATGCGCACTTGAAATGCTTAATATGACTAATCTGTAGAGAAAAGCAAATCAAAATCACAATGAGATAAAAACAGAAAACAAGTGTTGACAAGCATGTTTAGAAATTGGAAACTGTGCATCCTTACTTTGCTAGTGAGAGTGTAACATGGTGTAGCTACTGCAGAAAATAATATGGCAGTTCCTTAAAAAATTAAACGTAGAATCATTATGTGGGCTGGGCACAGTGGCTTATGCCTGTAATTCTAACACTTTGGGAGGCCAAAGTAGGAGCATCACTCGAGCCCAGGAGTTTGAGACCAGCCTGGGCAACACAGGGAGACCCTATCTCTATGAAAAATTTAAAAAATAGCCAGGTATGGTGGTGCACATCTGTAGTCCCAGCTACTCAGGAGGCTGAAGCAGAAGGATTGCTTGAGCCCAGGAGGTCTAGGCTTCTAGCAACAGAGTGAGACCCTATCTCAAAAAGAAAAGAAAAGAAAAAAAAAAGTTAGGAAGAGTCACGATTCAATCTAGTAATACTTTTTTTTTTTTTTTTTTTGGAGGCAGTCTCACTCTTTAACCCAAGCTGAAGTGCAGAGGCACCATCACAGCTCACTACAGCCTCAAAGTTCTGGGTTCAAGGGATCCTCCTGCCTCAGCCTCCCCAGTGGCTGGGATTACAAGCATGTACCGCCACACCCAGTTAATATGATCTAGTGATCCACTTCTGAGTACATACCCCAAAATATTGAAAACAGGGACTCAAGCAGATATTCGTAGTAACATTATTCACAATACCCAAAAGGTGGGAGTGAACCAAATGTCCATTGAGGAATGAATGGATAAACAAAATATGGTATAGACATGTAATTAAATACTATTCAGACCACAAGTGGTGGCTCATGACTGCAATCCAGCACTTTGGGAGGCCAAGGCAGGAGGATTGCTTGAGAACAGGAGCCTGAGGTCAGCCTGGGGAAGATAGCAAGAACTCATCTCTACTTAAAAAAAAAAAATTAGCTGGGCACAGTGGCATGCACCTGTAGTCCCAGTTACTCAAGGAGGCTGAGGCAGGAGATCACTTGAGCTCAGGAAATCAAGACTGCAGTGAACTGTGATTGTGCCACTGCACTCTGGCTTAGGTGACAGAGAGAGACCATGTCTCAAAAAAAAAAAAAAAAAAAAAAAAAATTTGTCGAGAGCCATGGCTCACGCCTGTAATCCCAGCATTTTGGAAGGTCAAGGTGGGCAGATCACTTAGGGCCAGGAGTTTGAGACCAGCCTGGCCAACATGGTGAAACCCCACCTCTACTAAAAATACAAAAAATAAGCTGGGCATGCTGACATTCGACTGTAATCCCAGCTACTCAGGAGACCCAGGCAGGAGAATTGCTTGAATCATGGAGGCAGAGGCTGCAATGAGCCAAGATCCTGCCAGTGCACTGCACTCCAGCCTGGGTGACAAAGCACAAATCTGTCAAAAAAAAAAATAATAATAATCAGTTTTAAAAAGGAAAGAAATTCTGACATATGCTACAAACATGGAAGAACTTTGAAGACATCATGTTAAATGACATAAGCCAGACACAGAAGGACAAATATTATATAAATCCATTTACATACAGTACCCAGAGTAGTCAAATTTGTAGAGATGGAAAGTAGAATGGTGATTGCCATGGAGAGAAGGAGGAAATCAAGAGTTAGTGTTTAATGGCCGCAGAGTTTCAATTTGGAAAGACAAAAGTTCTGGAAATGTATAGTGATGATGGTTGTACAACAATATCAATTTTTTTTTTTTTTAATTGAGACCAAGTCTCACCCTATTGCCCAGGCTAGAGTGCAATGGTGTGATCTTGGCTTACAACCTCTGCCTCCCAGGTTCAAGTGATTCTCCTGCCTTAGCCTCCCAGGTAGCTGGGATTACAGGCACCTGCCACCACATCCAGCTAATTTTTGTATTTTTAGTAGAGACGGGGTTTCACCAAGTTGGCCAGGCTGGTCTCAAACTCCTGATCTCATGATCTGCACACCTCAGCCTCCCAAAGTGCTGGGATTACAGGCATGAGCCACCGCGACCAGCCAATATATTAATGTGCTGAGCTGAATACTTAATGGTTAAAACAGTATATTACATGTTATCACAATTAAAAAAACTTACATAAAGGGAAGATGGGATTGAAACTGTTTGTGCAAAATTATGACTGAGACAGTGAGAGAGATCTAACCAACTCCATCTTGCTTCTAATCTTTAAGCTGTCCTTGTTTCTTCCTGGGCATAGACTGAACTAACTTTGGGAGGAACTTAGTTTATAGTTTAAAATAAAGACAATAACAGCCCTTTCTCAAAACAAACCTCCTTCTTGCCTAGGAAGTAGACTGCCTTTGTAGACTAACAAATTAGCCACAATATTAGAAATTACGGTTAGGAGTCATGCAACTGGAGGCTACAAGATTCTGACCCTCCCTAAACTGCTCCTAAGATCAGTGCTTAAGATACTTTGCAGGCCCTGTACTTGATGGATCAGCTGACACCACCCAGATCTGTAAACTGGCTCCTCTGATCTGTGGCCCCCACCCAGGAACTGACTCAGAGCAAGAGAAGAGCTTCAACTTCCCATGATTTCATCTCTGACCTGATCAGTCAGCACTCTCAACTCACTGGACTTCCCCAGCTCACCAAATTATCCTTAAAACTCTGATCCCCAAATGCTCAGGGGAGACTGATTTGAGTAGCAATAAAATCCGGTCTCCCGCACACCCGGCTCTACGTGAATTATTCTTTTCCTATTGCAACTCCCCTGTCTTGAGAAATTGGCTCTGTCTAGACAGTGGGCAATGTGAACCTGATGGGCTGTTACAGGATGAGAAGAAGCAGGCAGAGCAGGGGGAGATTCAGGATCCCAAAGGAGCCTTTCTCGCCATGAGTTCTCATG
The DNA here is from genome assembly GCA_004027835.1 of Alouatta palliata. Taxonomy (NCBI): domain Eukaryota; kingdom Metazoa; phylum Chordata; class Mammalia; order Primates; family Atelidae; genus Alouatta; species Alouatta palliata. The sequence goes on along the minus strand of PVKV010012216.1, from coordinate 48,292 downwards.
TTCAAGGTGATGTTTCCTGCCACTGAGACAGCAAACTCTGCTTGAATTACTATGTATGAAAGAGCTTAGTCAATACAATTCTATACATGTGATAACCTTTCATTCCATAAATGTTTAGTGATTTGCCATATGCTGTGGGGACAAGTCAAAAGACAAGGTCCCTGCACTCATACTTTAGCAAGTGGCAGACGTGTTAAATATGCAAGAGTGTTATATTTGCTGTTTCGTGCTTACCAGGCTTGTGAGGGTCCATCATGAGCAACTCTTCCCAACTCTGTGTTCAGAAATGTCTTGCTGGTAACCTGAAATCAGCCATGGTGGTAGTATTTACACCACAGGAATTGGCAAAAGCTACAAATCAGAGCTATGATAGTTTGAATCTCAGGTTTGACACTTGCTGGCTATGTGATCCTGGGCATTTGCCTCTTTTTTCTTATATGTAAAATGGGTATAATAAATGTCAATTCCCTTATCTTCACTCCTCCAGGATGTGGATAATGTAACACTTGAGATGGGACATTGGTTGTTCTTGAATTACAGAGAGCTTGTCTCTCCTTAGACAACTGCTAATGCCCCTCCCCTAATGGCCCAGTTGGTACAAATGTTGCCCTAGACTGTGGGTTGGCTGGAGAGAGCAGCATTCCAGAAGTAACTTCACATATATTCTGTGGGCACTGGGGAGAGAGAGAAGCGGACTGGAAAGAGAAGATGGCAGCTCTTCACAGTCCATTTGTTTACACTTGATCTTACGTATGGCTGTTAATGTCTTCTAACATTAGCGATGTTTCATAACAACTGACCTTTAACTACAGCAACAGCCAAAATTAGTTCAGGAGGGCAAGATGGGCAGTGGGGAGGAATGTGGACCTTGGAGTTCCAGCTGGATTTGTTTCCTAGTTCTGACGTCACTAGTTGTTTGGCCTTAGGAAACTGATTATCTGTCTCTGAACCTCAGTTTTCCCAGTTGTAAAAATGAAGATAATGGCAATCACTGTCCAGATATGTTAGGAGGCTCGGGGGAGGTAACGGACTTCTGGCCTCAAATGATCCTCCTGCCTCAGCCTCCTGGGTAGCTGGGATTTACAGGCACAATCCACCGCCCAGCTTGGAAAGGTAATGGAGAGGAAATTATTTTATAATCTGTCAAGGATCATTATACATACCATTGAAAGTGAGCAATTAACTGCAGCCAGAATGTGTGTTGCCTAATAGCTGTTGTCTCCCACTTTCTAAGTAGAAGAACCCCTGTTTTTAATCTAAGTGCTAGCAATGCACCTAGCCAAAAGATTACATTCCTTATAGCTAGGTGTAGCCCTGTGACTAAGATCCGGTTAATGAGATGTAAGTTGTTAGGGAGAAAAAAGAATTTCCTCTCTATCCTTCATAGTTCTTAGCTAGGACACATCTTGGTAACAGAAGAAGAGAAAAACAAGTCTATTAACATGTATACCTCATGGTTATGTGGAGATACCCAGGGTCATTGAGTAAGTCTCAAAGAGGTGGCTTTGAATTCAGGTTTATGGAGAATTTTCAACAAAGAACAGTACGTTTTTGGAGAAGAGACAAAGCACAGGAAAAAAAACATTTTTTTTTTTTTTTTGAGACGGAGTCTTGCTCTGTTGCTGGAATGCAGTGGCATGATCTTGGTTGACTACAACCTCTGCCTTCCAAGTTCAAGTGATTCTCCTGCCTCAGCTTCCTAAGTAGCTGGGATTATAGGCACCTGCCACCAGGCCCAGCTAATTTTTTTGTATTTTTAGTAAAGACGAGATTTCATCACGTTGGCCAGGCTGGTCTTGAACTCCTGATCTCAGGTGATCCACCCACCTCGGCCTCCCAAAGTGCTGGGATTACAGGTGTGAGCCAGCGTACCTGGCCAGAAAAGGACTTTTGAGTCTGCTGGGGCAGCAAATTTGGGGAAGGCAAATAAATAGTAGGCAAAGACTAGTTAGTAAAGTTTGTCACAGATGCCTTTGGTGTCTTCTTCTGCCAAATGAGGGTCTAAAGTTGTCTTCAGAGATCAGCCTCTGTTTCTCCTGGTTGGGAAGGGAGGAAGGACACCTTTGGCTTTGTAAATTTATGTACCGCTTTTAGGCTGATGGGGGAGGGTAGAGAGCTTTTGTTGTATTGGCTTCTTCTCAATTGCCTTCAGCTCAAAATAGTCCTTATGCAAAAGAGGAATATTTGGAGGTGGGGAGGTAGAATATTCTGGTCTCCTATAAAGTGAGAGAGTTGCTAGGTCATCTGGAAATAGTGCTTCAAAGGAGCTTACTCAGCTATCATCCCCTTCTTTCTGCTCTTCCCTCCTTTTTTTTTTTCCTTGCCTAGAATTTGGTGCTCCGGCAGCCATCTTATGCCTTGAAGTGACTTTGAAGGTGAAAGCTGTGGGCCACAATGGTAGAACAGTGACACCAGGAACCTGGGCCCATGATAATGGTGGGTACAATTCCTGGACAATGATCAGCTACTAAGTATAATAGCAGGGCTGGGACTTGAATTAGGGTCTATCTGGTGGAGTAACCGTTAGGGTGCTTGGTTGCAAGCAACAGACATTGTCTCTGCCCATTTTTAGCAAAGTAGAATTTATTGGAAGGATGTGGGTGGGGCTCAAATAAGTCATAGGTAGCTGGAGAAGCAAGCCTGGGAACACGCAGGAACCAAAGGCAGGCACATTTCACCTGAGTGCTGTCACTGCCACCATGATGAATGACTTCCAATAAGATCTTCTGTTCTGCCCACTGTTTCAAAATACAAATTCTCAGGAGATGGTGTCCCATGGGATTAACTCTGGCCCTGTCCTCCAGGGTGGGAAGAAGGACATGGCTTCTTCAATGAAATGGGTCATCTAGGGTTACTTTTCTTTCTTTCTTTTTTTTTTTTGAGACAGAGTCTTGCTCTGTCACCCAGGCTGGAGTGCAGTGGCACGCAATCTCAGCTTACTGCAACCTCTGCCTCCCAGGTTCAAGTGATTCTCCTGCCTCAGCCTCCCCAGTAGCTGAGATTACAGGTGTGTGCCACCATGACCTGCTAATTTTTTTGTGTGTGTATTTTCAGTAGAGACGAGGTTTCACCATCTTGGCCAGGCTGGTCTTGCACTCCTGACCTCGTGATCTGCCTACCTCAGCCTCCCAAAGTGCTGGGATTACAGGCATGAGCCACTGCGCCTGGCATTAAAAAATATATATACATATTTTTGAGATGGTGTCTTGCTCTGTCACCCAGGCTGGAGTGCAGTGGCATGATCTTGGCTCACTGCAACCTCCACCTCCCAGGTTCAAGCAATTCTTCTGCCTCAGCCTCCTGAGTAGCTGGGACAACAGACACATCCCACCACACCCAGCTATGGGGTTGCAATCAAGGCCACAAAGGAAATTAATACATTGTTGGGCTAGAGAACGTTATTTCAGCTACATATCTCCACAACAGCGGCATATAGCAAATAATCACATGCTTCAGAAGCATTCAACAACAAGCGTTTAAACATTTGTCACTCATACATCTGGTGATCAGCTAGGCAGCTCTGCTGATCTGGTTTGGACGTGCTACATATTTGGAGGTTGGCTGGCTGTTGGCTGACTTAGTCTGATCTTGGCTGGGAAGACTAGGGCATCTGGATCTGTTCCTTCAGTAGGAGAGTCTGGCATGTTCTCATGGGTGATGGCAGAGACATGAGAAGGGTTAAGGGGCAGATGCACCTGACAGTCACAACTTAAGTATACCCTGAGAATGAACCTATTGTTGACGAGGAATCTGGGAGTGGGCAACCCAGAGACTTGCTCCTTATCTATGAGGGACATCTGATCCCCCGGCTCATCCCTTGGAATGTAGACTGTATGGGGGATGGAGGCCCTTTGCTTTGGATTAAATGGAGGTTGCTGGTTTAACTGCTCAATGGTTTCTTCTTGCCCACTGCCCAGATAGAGCTGATTTATCGAGATAGGAGAATTGCAATAGAGGAAGAGTTTTAGACATGTAGAGCTGGCTAAACAGGACATCAGAGTTTTATCATTACTCAAAACAGTCTCCTTGAAAATTTAGAGGCTAAGGTTTTTCAAAGAAAAGCTTTGGCAAGGAGCTGGGTGGCTAGGGAATGTGTGCTGCTGATTGGTTGGGATGTAATCATAGAGGTGTGGAAAATGGTCCTAGTGTGCTAAGTCTGCTTCGGGTAGGGGCCAAAGGCCACTCAGTGGGTCCAGTGGGGTCATCAGGCATGCAAAGGCCAGCTGGGTGCAGTGGCTCATGCCTGTAATCCCAGCACTTTGGGAGGTCAAGGTGGGAGGATCGCCTGGGCTCAGAAGTTTAAGATAGGCCTGGGTAACATAGTGAGACCTTATCTCTACTAAAAATTAAAAATATTAGAGAAGTATGGTGGTGCATGCCTATAGTCCCAGTTACTGGGGAGGCTCAAAGGCAGGAGGATCCTTTGAGGCCAGGAGGTTGAGGCTGTTGTGAACTAAGATCATGGCCACTGGACAACAGAGCAAGACCCTGTTTCAACAACAACGACAACCAAAAAAAAAAAAGAAGAGGAAGAAGAGAAAAGAAATGCAAAGGCCTGAAAAGACAACTCAAGAGGTCAATCATAGGTTCTACAATAATGATGTTATCTGCAGGAGTGATTGAGGAAGTTGCAAATCTTGTGACCTCCGGAATAATGGCTGGTAATCATTTATGCCTACATCTTAGCAGAATTAGGCTTCTCTTACCGGCCTAACCTGGTGGTCTTTCATGAGTTTTTCCAAGGTGATTTTGTTTGGGAGAAGGGCTGTTTTCCTTTAAGTTATAAGCTAAATTTCTCCCAAAGTTAGCTTGGCCCAAGTCCAGGAATGACCAACGGCAGTTTGAAGGTTAAAGGTAAGATGGGGATTGGTTACATCAGATTTTCTTCACTGTCATAATTTTCTCACTGTTATAATTTTTGCAAAGATGGTTTCACTAGGTGGCGGTTGCTAAGTAAAAATGCTGTATGAACTGCATGTCTTTTTTTTTTTTTTTTTTTTTCTGAGACCGGGTCTTGCTCTGTCGCCCAGACTGGAGTACAGTGGTGTGATTGCAGCTCCCTGCAGCCTTGACCTCCCAGACTCAAGCAATTCTTGTGAGACAGGAATAATACAAGTTGGTCACAGGAGAATAGAAAATTCCAGGCAGCAGTTTCACATAACTAGCAAAAGGAAATGAAATAGCTGCAGAAGCTAGGGGATAAGACCCTGAAGAACCAGGGTGTGGGCCAAGCTGGCTGAGACCAATTGGACCCAACATGAAACTAGATTTGACCTAGGTTTCTCCTAGGACCTCATTATATGCTCACTAACATACAAATTACACACCCACCAGCACTGTGGCAGTTCTGAGAATATCCATATTTGGTGTAAAAATGGGTGACACCACGATTCGGAGAAATCTTTTTCCAGGAATCTTAATGAATAATAAATATTTAACCTCTTGGTTAAAGAAACCCATATAGGTAGAAACCCCAAACTCCACTGTGCGACGTTTCTCTTGAGTCAACCCATACTCCCCTCTCTTGAGTGTGTACTTTTCACTTTTCAATAAATCGCCCTACTTTCACTTTTTTTTTTTTAAAGATAAGGTCAGCTGGGTGTGGTGGCTCACGCCTGTAATCCCAGCACTTTGGGAGGCCGAGGTTAGCGGATCACCTGAGGTCAGGAGTTCGAGATCAGCCTGATCAACATGGTGAAACCCTGTCTCTATTAAAAAAAAAAAAGAGAGAGAGAGAGAGAGAGAGAGATAGGGTCTCATTCTGTTACCCAGGCTGGAGGGTAGTGGGGCTACCTTGGCTCACTGCAACTTCCATCTTCTGGGTTCAGGCAATTCTCCCAGCTCAGCCTCCCAAGTAGCTGGGACCACAGGCATGCACCACCACATTCAGCTAATTTTTGTAGTTTTAGTAGAGACAGAGTTTCGTCATCTTGCCCAGGCTAGTCTTGAACTCCTGGCCTCAAGTGATTCTCCCTCCTCACTTTCCCAAAGTGCTGGGATTATAGGTATGAGCTACCATACCTGGCCTACTTTCACTGTTTTTTGACTTACCCTTGAATTCCTTCTTGTGATAGTGTCAAGAACCTGGACACTGGCCAGGGTCGAGGTCCTGCTGACATTTGTGGACCTCCCTGAGTCCACTGGTATCACCCCTGCCTGAACCTCGAAAGTAGCTAGGATTACAGGCATGCACCACAGTGCTCGGCTAATTTCTTTTTAATTTTATTATATGTAGAGATTGGGTCTCACTTTTTTGCCCAGATTGATCTTGAACTCCTGGGCTCAAGTGATTCTCCCACCTCGGCCTTCTAAAATGTTGGGATTACAAGTGTGAGCCACTGCAAGTCACGTGACTAAGCCCAGAATCAGAATGATGGAACACCGCAAAGTTTTGTGACAAAGGATGTGGATATAGAGAAAGGTGAAGAATTGGTGCCACTTGTGCAATCTACAAGGGAATAGGTCGTGCCAATAAAAGGAGCCAATGTCTATGACAGACATCAAAACCCAAGTTCTGGCTGGGCAGGGTGTTTCATGCCTGTAATCCCAGCACTTTGGGAGGCGGAGGAGGGTAGATCACCTGAGGTCAGGAGTTTGAGACCAGGCTGGCCAACATGGCAAAACCCTGTTCTACTAAAAACACAAAGAAAAAAACAAAAACAAACAAACAAAAATCTCAAGTTCTTTTCATGTTTCACACCATGGACCCAGCTGAAGGAGCAGTTCTTGAGGATAGGCCTCTGTCCTCACTCAAGGAATTCAGTAGAATGTCAACTCCATGAGAGCCAGGGTCTTCTTTATCTGTTGTCGTTTTTTGTTTCTTACCTTGTCTTTATTTCAGACAAGATTTTATCTGTTTTGTTCATTATGTAACCTCAGTGCCTAGAACAGTGCCTGATACATAACAGGTGTTTAACTAACACTGGTTGAATGAAAATTGATTTGTGAATTTACCTTAGGCATCTAACTAAAGATGTCTCCCTTTTTGGGGGATGCTGCGTGGTATGGAGGAAAGGACCTAGATTTGGAGGCAAAAAACAAAATGAGTTAGAATCTGGGCTTCATTTGCTCTGGGTGACATTGAGCAAATTGTTCAACTTCCCTGAGCCTCAGTTTCCTGCAGTGGAAACCTTTTGTGGTGACTTTTCAGTGCAGCCTTCCCATCTTTGTAATCGCCCCTGCCATGGTCACATGCTTGATACGATGGGGTTTCTATAACCATGTGAATCTGTCTCCCTCAACCCAGCCTGGCTGACTGGATTAGGGATATACATCTGACTCGCATTGGCCTATCAGGGTCCCTTTCCCGGGAATTTGGAATTCCAGGCTTAGCCTTAAACAGAGGAGATAGGAACTCAAGAGCTGCCTAAGACCATTTTCCACCAGACAGAGCTGATAAGCAGCAAGAGAACAGAATAAAACCTTCATTCCAGATTATTCCTTAGGCCCAGCCGCCTCTCAGACAGCTAGACATGTAGCTAGGTAACCACTAGTGAAATGGTTAAGGGCACAGTCTCTGGCTCCAGACTACCTTGATTCAGATTCTGGCCTTGCCTCTTTGTAGCTGTGTGACCCTAGGTGAGTCATTTAACTGCTCTGTGACCTGGTTCTCATCTATAAAATGGCAGTGACATTATCATCTACTGCACGGGGCTGCCCTAAGGATTAAGTAAAGACATAGAATAATACCTGACACATGGTGAGTACTAAGTAAATATTATCTTTTTTTTTTTTTTGAGATGGAGTCTCACTCTGTCACCCAGGCTGGAGTGTAGTGGCACGAATTCCACACTGCAACCTCTGCCTCTCAAGTTCAAGCGATTCTCCTGCCTCAGCCTCCTGAGTAGCTAGGATTACAGGCATGCGCCACCGCGCCTGGCTAATTAACTTTTGTACTTTTAGTAGAGATGGAGTTTCACCATGTTGACCAGGCTGCTCTCAAACTCTTGATCTCAAATGATCTGCCCACCTTGGCCTCCCAAAGTGCTGGGATAATAGGCATGAACCACTGCACCCAGCCACATTATCTGTTATTATTATCCATGTCCCTGGATTCCAGGCCACACATTTTGATTTTTAAAATTAACACCCCCCTTCTCCCATGTTTTGGGAACAGCTCGCTTCACAGAATTGTTGATTCCAATTCAAAGAATCTGAAGTCATACCTTTCTTCACCTGTGAAATGGTAAAAGTGAAGAATCTCAAGATCTTAGAGGGGCAGGGAGGATTACATGAGACTGTACAGCTCTTGACACCACTGTAGGCACTGAGTATTTTCTTTTCTTTTCTTCTTTTCTTTTCTGAAATGGAGTTTCACTCTTGTCGCCCAGGCTGGAGTGCAGTGGCGCAATCTTGGCTCACTGCAACCTCTGCCTCCCAGAATCAAGTAATTCTCCTGCCTCAGCCTCCTGAGTAGCTGGGATTATAGGAACCTGCTACCGTGCTCAGCTAATTTTTGTATTTTTAGTAGAGACTGCATTTCACCATGTTGGCCAGGCTGATCTACAACTCCTGACCTCAAGTGATCTGCCCGCCTTGGCCTCCCAAAGTACTGGGATTACAGGTGTGAGCCAACGCACCCAGCCGGTACTGGGTGTTTTTATGCTCCCCATTCTTCTTGCCCTGGGTTCCCCAGAATCTGGTTGTTTTCACCCACCTGGGCTGGGCTGGGACTGAGGGTGGGAGACGGTGCCGCTGGGGTGGAGGCACTGTCTTTCCAAAGTGAGTCTGATCTGTTTGACAAGGTTCTTAGAATCACACACCTTGACACCTCATTCTGCAGTCAGGGATGAATCATCCATCTTGAGTGCCTTCCTCGGGAAGATTTCACCCCTGGATGCACTCTAGGTTTTCTCGTTGCTGGGAGAGTGACTCAGGGCACAGCAGCCCTTGTGGGTGGAACAGAAGCCTGAGCCCAGTTTTCCTCATCTGTACCCTGCTGTGCAATCCCCTCCCCAGTCCCCTTGTAATCTACACAGGAAAGAGGAAAAGATGTGCCATGGGCTTAAGGGAACAGAGGGCAAGAGACTTGGAGATGTGGATGGAGCCTCTTGTTACATGTGATAACATCCCAGGGCAGAGAACAAGTTTGTGATGAGTTTTCTTCCCCTGGACCTGCTTCCTCAGCCTTCCTAGCCCCCTGCTTCGAGGTCCCTCCTGTCAGCCCACCCAGTTTACATCCTGGACCAAGTCCAGCAAGGGCGTGGAGTGTGGCTAGATGGGGTGGGAGATTCCAGGACCAGTTTTGCCTCCTGTATCTGTTTGCTTCTGGTCTGGCGGACAGGAGGGTGATCCCCAGAAAGGGGCCAGATGTTGTCATGATCTGTGACCTTGCTCCTTTTCTCCTGTGGGGAAAGCAGTTGTGGACACAGAGAAGGCCATGGAGTGGGGAGGGAGAGCATCAGGAAGAATAGCTAATGGATGCTGGGCTTAATACCTAGGTGGTGGCTTGATCTATGCAGCAAACCACCATGGCACATGTTTACCTGTATCACGAACCTGCACATCCTGCACATATACCCCACAACTTAAAGTTGAATTTAAAAAAAGAAAGAAAGAAAGAAAAGGCCATGGAGCATTGGAGGGTACTTCTGGAAACCCACAAAGCACAATGCTGCTGTCTTCTTCTCCCATACTGCTATGGTACTTGATTGCGATTCTGCCTCAGTTTTCCTATTTAGTTTTCCAGTTGTGACTGAACAAAGCCTCAGACTTTGCATATTACCTATCTCTTAGCTGCATCAATTAAAGACCTGCTAAGGCCATACCAAGTTCCCACTCCTCCTTGGATCCCAAACGTAAGGCTGCCTGATTTCCCAGGAAGTGCCTCTGGAGCTAGGTCAGTGTCTTCTAGGCTCAGCAGTCAAACATCCTCCCATCTCCACCAGCCCAGCGTATCCCATGCCTGAGTTGACTTTAGTTACTATATTTATAAAAGACTAGCATATACTTCCTAGAATTGTTTTGAGGATTAAATGAGATTATTTGTGTTGAGTCTATAGCATAGGACCTGCTACAAAGACAGATTCAAACTATAGGAAGGAGTACGGACTCTAGAATCAGACATACTAGGCTAGGATTCTGGGACAGTGATCACTTGTCTGACTTTGAGCTGACCACTTCCCCTCTCTTAGTATCAGTTTCCACACTTGTTAAAGAGTCTACTGATCCCCTATCTTGAAGATGGGAGGCTTTAATGAGACAACCAATCTACAGTATATATATATCTTCTATATATATTGTTCAGTTCCCTTAGCTTTGACACTTGTAGATCTGAAATATGGAAGTGCCCCACAGTGATTATAATTTTAACATTTGAGATAAACTTTTTTTTTTTTTGAAATGGAGTCTTGCTCAACTACCCAGGCTGGAGTGCAATGGTACATTCTTGGCTCATTGCAACCTCCGCCTCTCAGGTTTAAGAGATTCTCCGGCCTCAGCCTCCCAAGTAGCTGGGATTACAGGCATGTGCCACCATGTTCTTCTAATTTTTTTTGTATTTTTAGTAGAGACGGGGGTTTCACTGTGTTGACCAGGCTGGTCTCAAACGCCTGACCTCAGGTGATCTGCCCACTTTGGCCTCCCAAAGTGCTGGGATTACAGGCATGAGCCACTATACCCAGCTGAGATAAACTTTTGATGAAATTTCAGATCAATTTCTAGCACATTGTAGAGGCTTGAGTAGTGGCTATCCATGCTCCTTCTTCATACATTAGTGTAGAAGGAAAAATAATTCTGTATCTTCATTGTTCTTCAACGATTTAAACCCTCCCTTGCCCTATAGCTGTTGAGCCCTGGTAAATTACTTTATTTCCTGTAGTCCCAGTTTCCCCATTCAGTATACAAGGAATAAAATAGCATATACCTCCTATTGTTTTGAGGATTAAATAAGATTATTTGTGTTGAGTGTGTAACAGAGGACCTGCTACAAAGTAAGCGCTCAAAACACTTGTGACTTGCAGGTCATTTCCAGGTTGTTGCTACTTTGTTTCCTCTTTATTATAATTTAATTAGGGTAACGTTCTGAGGAAGGAATTACCATCCGGTAAAACATATTGCCAAAGTGCTTTTTAAACGGTAGTGACAGTTACGACAACACCAGCAAATTATGTAAATACTCTTTTGTTCATATCTTTGCCAGTACTGACTGCTATAATTATTTTTAGCTTTTCCATATATATAAGGTGCTTCATAGCTGACTTACTTATTGTCCCTTTAGTAGCAAAAGTGGACAGATTGTGCTGGTCAGCAAAAGTTTATTGGAACTGGGGAGGAATAATTTTCTTTGAAGAGGGAACTTAGGAAGAGAAAAACATGCACAAACTTTGTAAATATCTTGAAGATTGAGGATGTTGCTCTTCCTGTCAACTGCTGCTACTTCTCTTTTCTGAGAGGTACAGTTCTATGTATCTTGTTCAGTTCCCTTAGCTTTGACACTTGTAGATCTGGAATGTGGAAGTGCTCTAGAGTGATCATGATTTTAACATCTGAGATAAACTTTCTTTTTTTTGAGACCGAGTCTCGCTCAGCTACCCAGGCTGGAGTGCAATGGTGCATTCTTGGCTCACTGCAACCTCTGCCTCTCAGGTTTAAGAGATTCTCCAGCCTCAGCTGGGATTTTAGTCAGGGGCCACCACGTCCAGCTAATTTTTTGTGTGTTTTTAGTAGAGGCAGGGTTTTACCATGTTGACCAGGCTTGTCTCAAACTCCTGACCTCAGGTGATCTGCCCACCTTGGCCTCCTAAAGTGCTAGGATTATAAGCATGAGCCACCATGCGCAGCTGAGATAAACTTTTGATGAAATTTCAGATCAATTTCTATGTCCTTTGGAAGATACATTTTACCATGACTTTATAATTCAGAAGAGAAACTTTAATTTCTGTAGAAAATTATAGAAGATGGTGAGACTACTCTCTATATAAAATGAGGGGATAAAAGATTGAGGTGAGGTCATCTCCTAAGGGGCCTACATTTAAAAAGAATCAGCTTCATGGACCTGCGAGGTTTGACTGGCAAAATATGTCTTGGAAGGAGGATGAATTAAGCCAAGACCAAAAGAGGATGGGGAAAGGATGTGTGAAACTCGTCTCCAGGGAAGGCAGAAAATAATGTGGTGGAGGGAGTGGCGAGTATTCAGTATCACTTCCCAGGTTTAAATTCCAGGTCAGCTACTTCTTAGTTGTGGAAACTTGAGCAAAACAGGGCCTTGACCACTCTAAGCCTCAGTGTTCCAATCTGCAAATGGAGTAATACCACTTGCCTTGCATGACCTTGAGAAGATTCAGTGAGTTACAGTACATAAGGCAGCTGTCACAATGCCTGCCATGGACAAGTGCTAAATCAGAATGATTGCTAACATTTAGTAATATGCCAGGCACGACTCTAACTGCTTTACATCTATTAACTCTATGAGGTTAAGAATATTCATAATCCCATTTTAAGACTAGAAAGGCTAGGGGTGGTGGGTCACCCCTGTAATCCCAGCACTTTGGGAGGCCGAGGAGGGTGGATCATGAGGTCAGGAGTTCAAGGCCAGCCTGGCCAAGATGGTGAAACCCCGTCTCTACTAAAGATACAAAAAATGAGCCAGGCGTGGTGGTGGACGCCTGTAATCCCAGCTGCTCGAGAGGCTGAGGCAGACAATTGCTTGAACCCGGGAGGTGGAGGTTGCAGTGAGCCAAGATCACGCCACTGCACTCCAGCCTGGGCAACAGAGTGAGACTCTGTCTCAAAAAAACCCAGAAAACTGGGGCATAGAAACACTTAAGTCACTTGCTTCTGGTTATATAGTACGTGGCAGGGTGGGGATTCTGAACCCCTATCCTATTCTGCCCCATACTCTGAGGACAGGTCTAGACAAGAGGGAGTGGCCAGCTTAGGGAGGATTCAGTCTGCCATCAACCCTAGGAAGCCCTCTCTGGTGGAAAGAAATGGTGGAAAGGGATCTGGCAGAAAAAAATGCTGATAGCGGGCTCAAGTACAGAACCAGGTAGTAGCAGGTGCTTCTCAATGTTCTGTGTTCATCCCAGGAATCTGGTTGATGGCAGGGAGCTAAGAACCCAAGAGAAGGAAACTGGAGCTAGAGTAGACCAGAAGCCAGACATTCATTGGCCTCCATCCTCAATTACATGCTGAAATACTGGAGGGACTCTGTTTCCCATCCTTCAAGGGCTGTGAGTTCAAGCTAATTGTATTTAACTTCCCAAGAATTAATATTTTCTCCATCTGAGCAGCTGCATGTTTTTTTCCTTCATTAGATTATCACTTGCATTGCTTTGCATTTTTCTTCTTTGGCATTTTTACTTGTTACTGTCTGTCTTTCTCACTAAAATATAAACTCCATGGAGGCAGGGAATACATCTGTCTCTGTCATTGTTGTCTCCCTAGCTTCTGGCAGATTCTAGGTGTTTAAGAAATATTAGGCATGAGCCACCACGCCTGGCCAGCACTTCTTACTATTATCTGTACCTCTTATCTGATGTAGGCACAACTGGAGGTGACATATGATTTAAGTATTTTTCCCACATCATAAAATAAATGTTGGACTGCTTCCTTTTAAAATTCTCCTGAAGAAATGTTACCCACAGGAGGTTGTTAATTCCTATGTGTATTACTCACAAGAGAAAACACTTTGCTTAACACAGGGAGCATGAAACCAGGTCACCAGGTCATGTCATGGGTGGTGATGAATTAGATCAGTCTGGAGAGCCAAGGTAGCTTGTTGGGATAGTTCAGTTGCAAATAAAAGAATAAAAGAATCCAAATAAAAGAATCCTTCCCACACACTAGCCTAAGCAGAAAGGAAATTTAGGGGGAGGAAAAAGGGGGAAATTTGGATGAACTCGGGGGCAGGAAGTAGATAGGTCTCACGAGGAACTAAAACCAGGAACTGGAACCTTCCACATAAATTCATACTCCTATTCCTCCTCACCACCCCCTCCACTGCCGCCCTGGTTGTAGCCATCATTCCCTCTCACCTGGAATATTGCAACATTCTCTCCACTTCTCCCCTTACCCCCTACACAATCCATTCTTCGCACAGCAGCTAGACTGATCTTTTAATAATGTAAGATTGTATTGTTGAGCCAGGTGCAGTGACTTGTACCTGTCGCTCCAGCTGTTCGAGAGGCTGAGGTCAGAGGATTGCTTGCGCCAAGGAGTTCCAGGTTGCAGTAAGCTTTGATCACAACACTGCACTCCAGCCCAGAGTGAGACACTGTCTTTAAAAAATCAAAGACTGTAAGCCTCAGCAACATAGTGAGACCCCAACTCTACAAAAAATAAAAAATTAGCAGGCCATAGTGGCACATGCCTGTGGTCCCAGCTACTTGGGAGGCTGAGGCGGTAGGATTGCTTGAGCCCAGGAGAATGAGGCTGCAGTGAGCCTTGATCGTACCACTGCACTCTAGCTTGGTACCTGTCTCAAACAAGAGTTAAAAAAAAATTGTGTTGTTTCTCTGCACAAAACCTTTCAGCAGTTTTCATGGCCGGGCACGGTGGCTCACACCTGTAATCCTAGCACTTTGGGAGGCCAAGGAGGGCGGATCACTTGAGGTCAGGAGTTTGAGACCAGCCTGGCCAACATGGTGAAACCCCATCTCTACTAAAAATAAAAATTTAGTCGGGTGTGGTGGCACATTCCTGTAATCCCAGCTACTTGGGTGGCTGAGGTGGGAGGATCACTTGAGCCTAGGAAGTGAAGGCTGCAGTGAGCTGTGATTGTGCCACTGCACTCCAGCCTGGGTGACAGAGTGAGACCCTGTCTCGAAACAAAACAAAAAACCTTTCAGTAGTTTCCAGTTTCTCATTATGCCTAATTCCTAAAATAATTTCCGAATTCCTTACCAAGCCCCACTGTGATACGGCTCTTGCTCAATCACTGTCCCTGACTGTTACTCCAGTCATGAGGCTGTCTTGCTGTTGCTTGAATGAATACACAGTCAGCCCTTGATATCCACCAGGGATTGATTCTAGTGCCTGCATGATTCCAAAATATGTGGATGCTGAAATCCTTTATGTAACATAGTGCAATATTTGCATGTAACTGACACACATCTTTCTGTATACAGGCATACCTTGTTTTATTGCGTTTCACTTTATTGCACTTTGTAGAGTTTGTTTGTTTGTTTGACATAGAGTCTCGCCCTGTCACCCAGGCAGGAGCACAGTGGTGCAAACACAGCTCACTGCAGCCTTCACCTCCTGGGCTCAAGTGATCCTCCCAGCTCCGCCTCCCCAGTAGGTGGGACTACAGATGCATGCCACTAAGCCTGGCTAATTTTTTAATTGTTTTTGTAGAGACAGAGTCTCACTTTGTTGCCTAGATTGGTCTGGAATTCCTGGGCTCAAGCAATCCTCTTGCCTCAGCCTTCCAAAGTGCTGGGATTACAGGCATGAGTCATCACGCTCAGCCTGTAGATTTTATATTTTTAACAAATTGGGGCGCTCATCTGCCGCCTGCTGGACTGGCTCCATTCGCTCTTCTGGAAGGAGGAGATGGAGCTGAGGCCTGTGGGGCTGCAGTACTTGGGCAGGACCACCTTCATCAATGTCATCGTGTCAGGTCAATTCAGTGAAGCTCTGATACCCACAGTGGGCTTCAACATGAGGAAGGTAACGAAAGGTAACATCTCAATAAAGATCTGGGGCATAGGAGAACAAAACTCGATTTTGAAGCACATGGGAGCAGTATTGCAGAGGAGTCGAGGCTATTTATTGACTTGATAGATGCTGCAGATCGTGAAATGATAGAAACTTCCCAAAATGAGCTACATAATCTTCTACATAAACCACAGTTGCAAGGAATTCCAGTGCTAGTGCTTGGAGACAAGAGTGAACTTCCTAATGCCTCGGATGAGAAACAGCTACTCGGAAAAAGGCATCTGTCTGCTATTCAGGATAGAGAAATTTGCTGCTATTCAATTTCTTGCAAAGAAAAGGATAATACAGATATCACACTTCAGTGGCTTATTCAGCATTCAAAATCTAGAAGCTGAAGCATCTCCTGAAGTCTTCCATTCCTTCTTGGCTATAATCCTAGAATTATTGTCCATTCCTCTGATGTAACTGCTAGAATACAGTCCTTCTTAAACCCAAGGAATTGCCTTTTTCAGAGTTTGTTTCTCATGTGCACTGCTGAAGATGAGTATCCCTAATCCTTCAAAAAGAATCAGCTAGAGTTGTCATGATAAAGTCAGCACACACAGAAAGTTTTCTTACACATGCCTTAAACCATGTCTTAAACCATGTGTAGAGCTTTAAAAAATAAAAAAATAAAAAAAATCTGAACACGGTGGCTCACAGCTGTAATCCCAGCACTTTGGGAGGCTGAGGCGGGAGGCTGAAGCAGGAGGCTGAGGCAGGCAGATCACAAGGTCAGGAGTTCGAGACTAGCCTGGCCAACATAGTGAAACCCTGTCTTTACTAAAAATACAAAAATTAGCCGGACGTGGTGGCACGCACCTGTAGTCCCAGTTACTCAGGAGGCTGAGGCAGGAGAATTGCTTGAACCTGGGAGGTGGAGGTTGTGGTGCGCTGAGATCTCGTCACTGCACTCCAGCCTAGGCAACACAGTGAGATTCTGAAAACACACACACACACACACACACACACACACACACGCACATTTTTGATCATCTTAAATCAAGAAAATTGCAGATTTCCGTTCTGGTCTTTCTGGGTCAGATTTTTATATTGTTTTTCAGTAAATGTCCATCTATAATATTTCACTATACAGTCCAGTAGCTTAATACTGACACTAACTTGATACAGCATGAAGTTTCTAGTGCCACACATGGTATTTAGAAAACCTTTAAGCCTGAATGACTCATGTGGGATATATGTGAACATAATATTTATCTATAGATGCATGTGAAATGTATAATTACGTAAATCTTAGGAATCCAAAATGGTCTGCAGAAAGTGAGCAGAGGCCCCAGGTCAGTGTTGGTTCTTTACACTGATCAGATTCTACCTGATGAATATGAAAGGTATTCTGCTTTCTGAGAACTCTTTATCATCTGATGGCAGTTGGGATCTGGGAGAACTAAAGCATGCTGTTTTGTATCTGTCCAGGTCATTATTTCCATATTTTGTTTTTTGCTCCTGGCTCAGCATACGTTTTTAAGATGTTGAGAATTGAAGATTTTCTCAAAAGCTTTTATGAATTTAGAGCATTCTACCTAATATAATGAAAGCTGTTAAGAATGTCAGACTTTGTTCAAACATCTGTTCATTCCATCTCCAATCATTAAATCAGTACTGCTGCATAATCCTCTAACTCGTGACTTTTTATATCCAATCATAAAGCTGACTTTCAGCAAAAAAGATACTTAGAAACAAATACACATTTTTTATTCTTCTTTCTTATTGATATAAGGTTTGGCACTCTTTTGACTGGTGCCATTAGATATCTTTTTTTTTTTTTTTTCTGGAGACGGAGTTTTGGTCTTATTACCCAGGCCGGAGTGCAATGGTACGACCTCGGCTCACTGCAACCTCCGCCTCCTGGGTTCAAGCAATTCTCCTGCCTCAGCCTCCTGAGTAGCTGGGACTACAGGCACGTGCCACCATGCCCAGCTAATTTTTTTGTATTTTTAGTAGAGACAACGTTTCACCATGTTGACCAGGATGGTCTCGATTTCTTGACCTCGTGATCCACCCGCCTCGGCCTCCCAAAGTGCTGGGATTACAGGCGTGAGCCACCGCGCCTGGCCTTCTTTTACTTTTTCTTTTTTTTTAAGATGGAGTCTCACTCTGTTGCCCAGGCTAGAGTACAGTGGCCCAACCTCAGCTCACTGCAACCTCCGCCTCCCGGGTTCAAGTGATTCTCGTGCCTCAGTCTCCTGAGTAGGTGGACTACAGGCATGCGCCACCATGCTCAGCTAATTTTTGTATTTTTAATAGAGATGGGGTTTCACCATGTTGGCCAGGGTGGTCTTGAACTCTTGACCTTGTGATCCACCCTCTTCAGGCTCCCAAACTGCTGGGATTACAGGCGTAAGCCACCGCGCCCGGTCTAGACATCTTGATCATTGTGACAGCTCTAGACTGGCCTGCTTTATCTAATGTAAACATGCTCAACGTCCACAGGTTGTTTAACAATCAGTCACACAGAGAACTGAGGAACTGATGCTGTTCGTTTGCTTCTATGATACAGAGATGTCTAAAAACTTCAAATGAGCATATTTTGTAGTTTAGTGACTTCCGTATACATAAAGGGACATAGTACTACTGATTCATTTGTAAATTATTATTTATATAGACCACTGCAGTAGATACAATTCTATGGTACACTTGCTTTTGTGTTGCCTCACATTGTGTGTGATTTTGTTTCTTTTGTTAAGCAGTACTTATGTAGACTACATTTCCAAATGTGTTGAGCACTCAGGGTGTAGTCAACAGTAAGTTCTTTTAATGAATACCAGTGTTAATTTATAGACTGCCATGGCCTTAAAAATATTCTGTACAATATACTGCACTGTGCTGCACAGACCCTACATGCTTTGCTCCATTCATTATTATTTTTTGAGACAGAGTTTCACTCTTGTCCTGAGTCTGGGCTTTTAAAGTTCTCTCTCTCTCTCTCTCTCTCTTTTTTTTTTTTTTTTTTTTTTTTTTGAGATGGAGTCTCACTCTGTCACCCAGGCTGGAGTGCAGTGATGCGACCTTGGCTCGCCGCAACCTTTGACTCCTGGGTTCAAGCAATTTTCTGCCTCAGCCTCCTGAGGCTGGGATTACAGGTGCGCGCCACCACGCCCAGCTAATTTTTGTAATTTTAGTAGAGATGGTGTTTCTCCATGTTGGTCAGGCTGGTCTTAAACTCCCGACCTCATGATCCACCCACCACAGCCTCCCAAAGGGCTGGGATTACAGGCGAGAGCCACCGCCCTGGCCATAAAGTTCTCTTCTTATTCTTTGAAGCACATTGCATACTTCTCTGCTGGGATGGATGGCTCTGTAAATGAAGGTATATTTAAACTTGCTTCTATTGTTCAACACCATTAACGGTCAATGTGAGCCACTGCAAAGAATGTGGCAACTTGCTTGTGCCTAAAAGGAGGAATTGGAACTAGAATGTGTGACTCTGTGCAGGCTGCATAGGTTTGTCAATTGATCTATAGGTAAACCTTCATGTTTGTGTGTGTCTATACATTGCTTTCCGCATTCCAAGACATCCAGATGCTATTACCAACATTTTCCTGTGCATTAACCTCTGGATATGAATACTTTTAACAGTTACTGAACTATGTAAATATGTGAATTTTTAAATTTAGGTGGATGCATTGTTTTGTCTGTTTACTGCTCTTCTCAGCTTTATTCAATAAACTTGGCAATTTTAACTTATGTGCATCATGATGGAAGGTGCAGACTTTTTTGGAAGGGGATAGTAAGTTTCCTAGAGGAGGGTCTATAGACCATGCATGAGAAATCAGCTCAGCCCTCAAAGAACTGGCTCTGTGGGCTAGTTAAAAGAGAAATAAATTTTTAAAATACCCAAAAACAGAAAAATAGAAGATTTGTGATATGACAGAAAAAGCCAAATTGTGAAATATTTGAAGAGATTTATTCTAAGCCAAACATTAGTGACCATGGCCTGAGGTGCAGTCTCAAGTGGTCCTGAGAATATGTGTCCAAGATGGTTGGGTTACACCTTGGTTTTACGCATTTTAGGGAGACATAAGATATCAATATCTGTGAGGTATGCATTGGTTCGATGGGAAAGGTGAGATAACTTGAAGGGGACGTGTGGTGGGGGCTTATAGGTCATAGGCAAATTTGAAGATTTTCTGATTGACAATTGGTTGAAAGAATTATTATCTAAAAACCTGGAATCAATGGAAAGGAGTGTCCGAGTTACAATAAGGAGTTGTGGAGACCAAGGTTCTTTTTTTTTTTTTTTTTTGAGACGGAGTTTCGCTCTTGTTACCCAGGCTGGAGTGCAATGGCGCGATCTCGGCTCACCGCAACCTCCGCCTCCTGGGTTCAAGCAATTCTCCTGCCTCAGCCTCCTGAGTAGCTGGGACTATAGGCACGTGCCACCATGCCCAGCTAATTTTTGCATTTTTAGTAGAGACAGGGTTTCACCATGTTGACCAGGATGGTCTCGATCTCTTGACCTCGTGATCCACCCGCCTCGGCCTCCCAAAGTGCTGGGATTACAGGCGTGAGCCACCGTGCCCGGCTGAGACCAAGGTTCTTATTATGTAAGTTTCATAGGTGGATGCCCTTAGAGGCAGTAGATGGCAAATATTTCCTATTCAGACCTTTAAAAGGTGTTAGACTCTCAGCTAATCTCTTCAGGATTGGAAGGGCTTGGAAGAGGAAAGATATGGTTGTGTAAACAGAGATTCTTTTTTTTTTTTTTTTTTTTTTTTTTTGTTGTTTTTTTAGAGACAGGATCTTGCTCTGCTGCCCAGGTTGGAGTGCACTGGTGTGATCATGGCTCACTGCAGCCTCAACCTCCTGGGCTCAAGTGATCTTCCCACCTCAGCCTCCTGAGTAGCTGGGACTATAGGTGTGTGCCACCTTGCTCAGCTAATTTTTTTTTGTAGCAGTGGGGTCTCCCTATGTCACCCAGGTTGGTCCCCAACTCCTGGGCTCAAGCAATTTGCCCGCCTGGGCCTCCCAAAGTGCTAGGATTACAGGTGTGGGTCACCATGCCCCGCTTCAGCAATTCTTTACAGATGCAAATGTTCCCCTATAAAAGATGGCTTTGCAGGACCATTTCCAAATATGGCAAAAAGAATTTTGGGATAAAAATGTTTATTTCTTCCTTTATCTGTCATGCGATGTTACACCAGAGTCAGGTTGGAAAGTAAGCCACATTATATAGGGTTAAATAAAACTCAGCTGATGAGACTATTTTTTGTAGGGCATGACTCCCCAGGTCCCTTAAGATAGGAATTTGGGCAAGAGAGAAAAAATACCAGAGTGTGGTCCTCAGTGGAAACCATGCCTGAACCAAGTTTATCAGCGCCATTTTACCAACAGTATGCGTTCGCTTCTTCTATGTCACATTTCGGTAATTCTTGCAGTATGTCACACTTTTCATTACTATTATATCTGTTACGGTGATCTGTGATCAGTGACCTTTGTCGTTACTACTGTGATTGTTTGGGAGTGCCACAAACCACACCCATGTAAGATGGTGAACTTGATCTATAAACGTGTGTGTTCTGACTGCTGTACTCCTTGGGCTTCCCTATTCCCTGAGACATAACAATAGTGAAATTAGGCCAGTGAATAACCCTACAATGATCTCTAAGTATTCAAGTGAAAAGAGGAATCAAGCAATGGTGCAAACCTGATCGTTGCTTTATTTTTATTCATTATTTATTTATTGGAGATGGAGTCTCCCTCTATTGCCCAGGCTGGAGTGCAGTGGTGTGATCTCAATTCACTGCAACCTCCACTCCTGGGTTCAAGAGATTCTGCTGGCTCAGCCTCCCGAGTTGCTGGGATTACAGGTGTGTGTCATGACACCCAGCTAACTTTTTTGTATTTCTAGTAGAGACGAGGTTTCATCATGTTGGCCGGGCTGGTCTTGAACTCCTGATCTCAAGTGATCCGCCCACCTCAGCCTCCCAAAGTGCTGGTATTGCAGGTGTGAGCCACGGTGCCCAGCCAACTGTTGCCTTATTTTTAAAAATAGCCACAGCCACCCTAACGCTTAGCAACAACCACCCGGATCAATGGGACTTTAAGTTGAAGCAGTGCTCATTGACCATTCTGAAAATCCTAGGGGCCTTAAGAATTATGCCAAATATACTCTGCATGTGCTTTCTAAATGGAAACTACTGAGTAGTTTGAGCTCACTGTTGGGACCCACTACTCAGAAAGATTCCTTTCAAAATGTGACTGCTCAGTGACAACGTACCTGGTCACCCAGGAACTCTGGAAAAGATGCATGAGGAGATTGATGTTTATGAGAGATGGGAAAGTTCTTCAAAGTTTATATCTTAGACTACATTATAAGAAGTTACAATCTCTTGCTCTATGGCCATTATTCGCTATTAGCATAAATATATACCCATGTATATGTAGTCTCTAAATCAGCTACTTCTTAAATCAGCTAGCTTGACTCACTCCAGCATGTCTGAACAGGACTGGGCAAGCTCCAAACCCTGGTGCATGCCATTCCTTATTTGGAGACCCTCCTGACCTTCTCCTGACTAGCTTCCTCTTTTTCCTTGTCTTCTTTCTCATCTTCTTTCCCCTTATCTATTCAGTAAATTTCCAAGTTCTTTAGCCAATTGGGTCAAGCATAGAATGTGAGGTCCCCTTCCAGCCAATGGAAACTAGACACAGTAGTAGGGCGATTGTGTCAGGTTATGAAAATTATAAATGTCCCTGTCTCCTTGTGCATGTGTGCTCTCGTGGCAAGACTGCTGGCGGGTTGCACCCTTTCTGCAGGAAGTAAACTAGCCTTGCTGAGTGATCCATTGTCTCTGTGTGGATATTTTCTGACTTTATAAAGCCATTTCCAACAATGTCGTTTTCATGCTGCTAATACAACATCCATTCTGTAACCCATGGATTAAGGAGTGATTTTGACTTTCTTTTTTTTTTTTTTTTTTTGAGACAGAGTCTGACTCTGAGTCTTTTTCCCAGTCTGATATGCAGTGGCATGATCTCAGCTCACTGCAGCCTCTGCCTCCTAGGCTCAAGCCATCCTCCCACCTCAGCCTCCTAAGTAGCTAAAACCACAGACATGTGCCACCATACCTGGCTAATTTTTGTTACCTTTGTTGTTGTTGTTTGTAGAGACGGTGGAGGAGGTAGGGGTGGGGAAATGCCTCACTTTGTTCCCCGGGTGGGTCTTGAGCTCCTTAGCTTAATTGATCAACCTACCTAGGCCTCCCAGGATGCTGGGGTTATAGGCATGAGCCACCGCACCCAGCCTTGACTTTCAAGTCTTATTACCTAAGAAATACATTTCATAAGGCTATAGCTGCCATAGATAGTGATTCTTCCTTTTTGAATCAGAGTCTTGGTCTGTTGCCCAGGCTGGAGTGCAGTGGTGCAATCTCAGCTCACTGAAACCTCTACCTCCCAGGTTCAAGTGATTCTCTTGCCTCAGCCTTCCAAGTAGCTGGGATTGCAGGCATGTGCCACCATGACCAGGTAATTTTTGTATTTTTAGCAGAGACGGGGTTTCACCATATTGGCCAGGCTAATCTTGAACTCCTGACCTCAGGTGATCCACCCACCTCAGCCTCCCACAGTGCTGGGATTACAGGTGTGAGCCACCGAATCTGACCAGATCTGGGAAAAAAGGAAATCTGAAAAATTCTGGAAAGAGATTCACCATTCCAGATACCATTAAGAACATTTGTCATTCATGGGAGGAGGTAAAAATATCAACATTGAATTCAACCCTCATGGATGGTTTTTTTGTTAATTTTATGTGTAAATTCATGGATAATTTTGAGGAGTTCAAGGTTTCAGTGGAGGAAGTAACTGCAGATGTGGTACAAACAGCAAGAGAACTAGAACTAGAAGTAGAGCCTGAGATGCAGCTGAATTGCTGAAATCTCATGGTAAAACTTGAACAGATGAGGAGTTGCTCCTTACGGATGAGCAAAGAAAGTGGTTTCTTCCTCTGCCTCCAGGGTTCAAGATTCTCCCACCACAGCCTCCTGGGTAGCTGGGACTACAGATGTGCGCCACCATGCCCAGCTAATTATTTTGCATTTTCAGTAGAGACGGGATTTCACCATGTTCGCCAGACTGATCTTGAACTCCTGACCTCAAGTGATCTGCCCACCTCAGCCTCCCAAAATGCTGGAATTACAGGCATGAGCCACTGTGCCAGGCCAGAAAATGGTTTCTTAAGATGGAATCTACTCCTGGTGAGGATACTGAGAACAATGGCAATGAAGAATTTAAAATATTACATACACTTAGTTGATAAATCACCAACAAAGTTTGAGAAGATTGACTCCATTTTTTCTTTTTCCTTGTTTTTTTTTTTTGAGACAGAATCTCTCACTCTGTTACCCTGACTGGAGTGCAATGGCATGAACATGGCTCACTGTAGCCTTGAACTCCCAGCCTTAAGTGATCCTGCTGCCTCAGCCTCCCCCATAGCTTCGACCACAGGCACACACCACTACCTCCAGCTAATGTAAAAAAATGTTTTTTGTAGAGACAGGGTCTCACCATGTTGCCTACACCGGTCTCCAACTCCTGGGCTCAAGTGATCCTCCTGCCTCAACCTCCCAAAGTGCTTGGATTTTATATATATACCACATTTTCTTTATTCACTCATCGATTGATGGGCGTTTAGTCTGATTCAGTATTTTTGCAATTGCAAATTGTGCTGTTATAAGCATGAGTGTGCAAGTATCTTTTTCTTATAATGATTTCTTTTCCCCTGGGTAGATACCCAGTCGTGGGATCAGAAAGACTTCTCTGATTTCTGTTCCCAGGCTGGGCTAAGTGCCCCCTCCATGGTGCCTCCTGGACATCTCTCACTATCACAAGAATAAAGCTCCTCTGACTCAGCCCCTCTGTCTTTGATTAGTCCTTCCAGTGCTAACAGCATAAACTTTGGAACTAAAAACCACATGAGTTTAAGCCCAGCTTCTGCCACTTCCAAGTAGCTCTGGGTCCTTGGGTCAATGTCGGGGACGGCATGTCTGCCAGGGAGCTCTCAGCCAGGGAAAGGATCCCAATACCTGGAAGAGAGAGTGTGCAGAAAAGATAATAGACAGAAAAGTAGGGTCTGGAGGTCTGAATAAGCATTGCATAAACAGCAATGCCTAAACAGCAATTTTATTTGTGCATAGGGTCCCAATATATACTGTCAGTCTTTAAACACTGACGTCAGTCTACATTGTTTTAGCTAAAACATTAAAGGGAACAGAAGGTTACAAAATTTGGTAAAGTGGATAAAATATAAGTTAAAAGAGAACAGTACTGAAGTCATAAAGTAACCACAAAATAATGCAAAATAAGCAGATGCTCTTCTTATTATCTATTGTGGAAGAGTTTTACATTTAACAAAGTAACATTCTTTAAAGGTCAGGCCCACCATAAATTCCAGGAACAGTAATCTTAAAGAATTACATGAATAATAACAGGATTCAAGCAGTACTTGATAAACAGAGTCACAAAACTAGTCCAAAGCAGGAACGAGACAAAACACAATGTCTTAGTAAAACCACACAGCCATCACCAGGCCACTGTGTAAGCACCTAGAAGTTCAAAATAGCCCTTTTACATGATTCCTCATCCTTAGTTCCTGCTTTCCCATAGCTCGACTGCCTCCAGGAGGGGGAAAATGCTTCTGGGCTCAAGCTCACATTATGGCGGAGGCACTCTTGGGGTCTCTACCCTGGAGCGAGACCCACAGGTCAACACATACTAGGCCCTCCAAAAACTCTAGTTCCTTGTACTGTTTCCTTCTGGTTTCTTGGAAGGTGCCCTGAAGTCTCAGCTTGCGCTGGAACCCTCGTGTTGTCCTCACGTCCTGCACGGCTCATGTCCTCACGTGCTACAGCCTTCTAGGGTGTGGCAGGCACATTTTCGTTGCTTGACCTGTCTTCCTATGGGAAATCATTCCTTCTCTCCCCAGTCCAGCTCAGTCCCTGTGGTCTGAGTCTTGGCAGAAGACTCAAGACTGGCCAGTCCAAGGTCTGTATTCCTTTGGCCCCAGTGATTGTTCCAGGAATAGGCTTGTGAGTTAATAAGTCCCTTCATATTTATTATGTGAACATTAGAAGAAAGACGGTCTCTCTCTTTTCCTTCTCTCCTGCCATCTTTTTTTCTTTCTGTCTCATTGTAAGATACACAGCAGGCTGGGCACGGCGGTGGCTCATACCTGTAATCCCAGCACTTTGGGAGGCCAAAGTGAGTGGATCGCGAGGCCAGGAGTTTGAGACCAGCCTGGCCAACATGGTGAAACCTCATCTCTACTAAAAGTACAGAAATTAGCTGGGCATGGTGGCAGGCACCTGTAATCCCAGCTACTCAGGAAGCTGAGGCAGGAGAATCACTTGAACCCAGGAGGCGGAGGTTGCAGTGAGCCGAGATTGCACCATTGCACTCCAGCCTGGGTGACAGAGCGAAACTCCGTCTCAAAAGAAAAAAGAAAAGATCCACAGCAGTGATGGCTTGGCTTGGCACTACCAGCAGCCATCTTGCTACCTGTTTGAGAATGAAGCCAACCAGAGTCAAATAAACCCTGAAAGATGGAGAGAAAGAGAGTTCTGATGCTCTTCTTGATCCAGACATATCTGAATCCCTTTGGACTAGTTTCTTTAAGCTAATCTGGGTTAGATTTCTGGCATTTGCAACCGCAAGAATTCTGACCAATACATGGGTTCACTTTAATATGTTCACAGGCCTGGCGTGGTGGCTCCCACCTGTAACCCTAGCTACTCTAGAGGCCAACAGGAGTTTCAGACCAGCTTGGGCAACATAACTATATCTAAAAAAAATAAAATAAATTTTAAAAGGCTCGACTACTCTCATAAGAGGAAAAAAGCGTGTGTGGTTCTCGACGTGCCACCAATCTTGGAACGGAGGTCCCTGACCATCTGCAGACTCCGACAAAGTGTTCAACGAATGCACCTGCTCCTCTCATCGAAGTTTCCAGCCCGACGAGCTTGTTTTGTCCGAGACTCGGCACCCCTGCAGACCACGGCCCTCGTGTCTGCCGATCCTTGCATCGCAGAGCTTCTCACAGAGTTCCATCAGCTGATCAAGCAAACCCAGGAAGAGCCTTCGCGGAGCGAACACAACTTAGTGAACATCCAGAAGACCCACGAGCAGATACAGACAGAGAACAAGATGCGTGGCCTCTAACAACCGCCAAGGCCGATGCAGAGGCTGAGTGCAACATCCTTCGGAAAGCTCAGGACAAGATCACAGAAATCAAGTCTCTGTTGGAGGAGAGGCGGATTGTTGCCAAGATCGCTGGTCTCTACAGTGATTCGAAGCCGCCCCAGAAGACCACGGACAGAGGGGTGCTGATGACCCTGCTGCAGCAGTCAGCCATGACGCTGCCCCTGTGGATCCGGAAGCCTGGTGACAAGCCCCCATCCCTCTGTGGGGCCATCCCCGCCTCAGGGGACTACGTGGCCAGACCTGGAGACAAGGTGGCTGCCCCACTGAAGGACGTGGATGGGGACGAGCAGTGGATCCTGGCTGAGGTGGTCAGTTACAGCCACGCCACCAAGTGTGAGGTAGATGACATCGATGAAGAAGGCAAAGAGAGACACACCCTGAGCTGGCGCCGGGTCATCCGGCTGCCCCAGTGGAAGGCCAACCCTGAGACAGAGCCAGAGGCCTTGTTCCAGAAGGAGCAGCTCGTGCTGGCCCTGTATCTCGAGACCATCTGCTTCTACTGCGCCCTGATCCATGCACCCCTACAGCGGTCCCAGGATGACTACTCGGTCCTATTTGAAGACACCTTCTACGCAGACGGCTATTCCCCTCCCCTCAATGTGGCCCAGAGGTACATGGTGGCTTGTAAGGAGCCCAAGAAAAAGTGAAGCTGTCGGGCGTACTCGCTATCCCTCAACGACACAGGGCAGGACAGCAGAGGATGTGCTGGCATTAAACAGACATTCTCCCTCAAAAAAAAAAAAAAAGCAAATAGGATGGGTGGATCTAAGGTGGCCTGACGATAAGCAGGTGATCCACCCGCCTGGGCCTCCCAAAGTGCTGGGATTATGGGCATGAGCCAGCATGCCTGGCCACTAAGCAATTTTGAGGTGGGTTTTTACTAGATATAGCTAAAATCATCCTGAACTTGCTGTCCAGTCCTCTCTCCCTTATCCCTGTAATTTTGGTAAGGGATTGGGATGGAGGTGGGACAATGTCTACCTCACCCCCACCCCATTCCCTGTCCTTCACCCCTCACCCTCCAGCCCAAGGAACAGCTTATTTCTGACAGTTACACTTAATCCTCGGATGTTATATTTTCTTGCAAGCCCCTTCTAGGCACATTCCTGATTCCTTCATTCATCCAAGTATCCCTAACATTTAGCATGTTCTACTGAGGCTTTGGAGTTAGAGAGGGGGAAGTTCAGCACAGCATAGGCACCAATTTAAAAGTATAGGTCCAGGCATGGTGGCTCATGCCTGTAATCCCAACACTTTGGGAGACTGAGGTGGAAGGATCACTGGAACCCAGGAATCCGAGACCAGCTTGGACAACATAGTAAAACCCCATCTCTACAAAAAAATTTTAATAAGTTATCCAGGCATGGTGGCCCATGCCTGTACTCAAGCTACTCAGGGGTCTAGGATGGGGGGATAGCTTGAGCCTAATTTCAGGCTGCAGTGAGCTATAATCATGTCACTGCACTTCAGCCTTGGTGACGGAGTGAGACTCCATCTCAACCAAAACAAAACAAAGTGTAAATAAGATATCACTGTCCTGACTGCACGGTGGCTCACTCTTGTAATCCCAGCACTTTGGGAGGCTGAGGCAGGTGGATCACCTGAGGTCAGGAGTTCGAGACCAGCCTGACCAACATGGTGAAACCCCGTCTCTACTAAAAATATAAAAATTAGCCAGGCATGGTGGCATATGCCTGCAATCCTAGCTACTCAGGAGGCTGAGGCAGGAAAAACACTTGAACCTGGGAGGCGGAAGTTGCAGTGAGCTGAGATCATGCCATTGCACTCCAGCCTGGGCAACAAGAGTGAAACTCTGTCTCAAACAAAACAAAGAAAAGAAAAGAAAAGAAAAGAAAAGAAAAGAAAAGAAAAGAAAACAAAACAAAACAAAACAAAACAAAACAAAACATATCACTGTCCTAAAATTTCATGGACCATTACTGCCAAGAGGAATTTCTCTGTGGCCTTACACTCCTTGGGAATCAGCTTGCTCCCATCTCTCCCAGCCTGTCCTACTTTCTAGTAGTCTACTCCAAAACATCTCTTCTCTCTAAAGCGAAATATTTTCTTCTCTATACCAGATGCCAGGCTAAACTTCAGGCTGCGGCTGACTCAGAGAACACTTATTAAAGTGCCCTTCTAAACAAAGGACTAAGTACACCAAGTCTTTGTCCTTAAGCCCCACAAAGAAGGAGCAGAAACTTGAAATTACAGGGCTTTTTTTTTCTTTAACAAAATTAAATTCTTAGACTGGTCTTCCTTTCTCACCAGTTTTTGTAAGCTAAAGAGAAAAGAATAATAGGGCTGGGCTCAATGGTCTTGAACTCCTGGCCTCTGGTAATCTGCCTGCATCGGCCTCCCAAAGTGCTGAGATTACAGGCATGCTGGGAGGCTGATACAGGCAGATTACCAGAGGCCAGGAGTTCAACACCAGCCTGGCCAACATGGCAAAACCCTATCTTTGGTAAAAATATGAAAATTAGAGTCAGAAATTGCTTTGTGTATGTGTGCTTTATATGTATAAAGCAGTTTTGGGCTGGGCGTGGTGGCTCATGCCTGTAATCCTAGCACTTTGGGAGGCCGAGGTGGTGGGTCACCTGAGGTCAGGAGTTCAAGACCATCCTGGCCAACGTGATGAAATCTGGTCTCTACTAAAAATAAAAAAAGTAGCCAGATGTGGTGGCACACACCTATAGTTATAGCGACTAGGGAGGCTGAGGCAGGAGGATTGCTTGAACCTGGGAGGTGGAGGTTGCAGTGAGGCTAGATTGAGCCACTGCACTCCAGCCTGGGCAACAGAACAAGACCCTGCCCACCCTCCACAAAAAAGGCGGTTTTGAGATATAATTCATGTATCTTTTAAAGTGTATACTTTAGTGGCTTTTCTTTTTCTTTCTTTCTTTTTCCTTTTCTTTTTTTTTCTTCTTTTTTTGACATAGGGTCTTACTGTGTTGACCAGGCTGGAGTACAGTGATGCAATCATGACTCACTGAAGACTCAACCTCCTGGGCTCCAGGGATCCTCCCTCTTCAGCCTCCTGAGTAGCCAAGGACTACAGGTGTGCACCCCTATGCCCAGTTAATTTTTTTTTTTTTTTTTTCAGTAGAGGCAAAGTCTGACTATGTTGCCCAGGCTGGTTTTGAACTTCTGGGCTCAAATGAGCCTTCTACCTCGGCCTCCCAAAGTGCTGGGATTACAGGCATGAGCCACTGCAACCTTACTGGTTTTTAGTATATTCACTGACAAAATTGTGTAACCACCACCACTAATTTCACCACCTCAAAAAGAAACTCCATAACCACTAGCAGTCACTTCCTATTCCTCCCCACCAACCCCTGCAACCACTACTCTTAACAAGGGATCTTAGGGGAAAACATCCAGACTTTCACAAGCAAGTGTGATGTTAGCTGGGGATTTTTCTAGACATCCTTTAATCCTTTATGAGGTTGAGAAGGTCCCTTTTCTCCCTAGTTTGTTGAATGTTTTTATCCTGTTAGATTTTGTCAAATGTTTTTATCCATCTATTGAAGGGGTGGTTTTTTATTCTTTATTCAATTAATATGGTGTATTACATTGATTGCTGTGTAAATATTAACATAATGGTTTTAACACACTCTTTGAAATCATATTTGTTTGTAAGCTCAGGTGAGCCAAATTTTAAGAGCATTTGATAACTGACAATCCAGCTTACACAACTCTAGGCTTGTTTAATTAGGTTAACAGATTTTTTTTTTCTCTACAAAGTTTTTCTTTTTCTTTTTCTTTCTTTCTTTTTTTTTTTTCCAGAGACAGAGTCTCACTCTGTCACCTAGGCTAGAGTGCAGCGGCGCCATCTCGGCTCACTGCAACCTCTGCCTCCCAGGTTCAAGCAATTCTCCTGCTTCAGCCTCCCAAGTAGCTGGGATTACAGGTGTGTGCCACCATATCCAGCTAATTTTTGTATTTTTTTAGTAGAGACGGGGTTTCACCATGTTGTCCAGGCTGGTCCCGAACACCTGGCCTCAAGTGATCCATCTGCCTTGGCCTCCCAAAGTGCTGGGATTACAACTGTGAGCCATAGTGCCTGGCCACTACCCAGTTTTTCTAAGAAAATTCACTGTTAGTGAAGGGGTTCAGGACATGTCACCCCAAAATATATCACTTTGGCATATTATTTTCAGCTGAAGGTGCTTGAGAAACAGCAGGTGCAGGAAGAATCCTCTGAACTTCATCTTTTTACCTAAAAGCAGATCGTAAAATTTCCCATGAGAAAGGTGCCCTCTCTGTACCAGGAAGAGAAGAACATTTCCATCACCAGAGACTGGGGGTTGATGGGGCAGTGGGCCTGTACAAACGACCTACTCAACCCCATGTATTTCCCAGTCATTGTCCCACAGTTAACTGCCTTTAGCCCAAGCCTCTTTGTCTTGTCACATCCCCATGGTTTATCATTCTTCTTCTTTCTTTTTTTTGAGATGGAGTCTCTCACTGTTGCCCAGCCTGGAGTGCAGTGGCACAGTCTTGGTTCACTGCAACCTCTGTCTCTCATGTTCAAGTGATTTTCCTGTCTCAGCTTCCTGAGTAGCTGGAACTACAGGCACCTGCCACCACACCCAGCTAATTTTTGTATTTTTAGTAGAGATAGGATTTCCCCGTGTTGGCCAGGCTGGTCTTGAACTCCTGACCTCAGGTGATCCACCCATCTTGGTCTCCCAAAGTGCTAGGATTACAGGTGTGAGCCACCGCGCCCGGTCTGTCATTCTTTTGTTGTTGTTGTTCTCTTTATAGCCGGCTCAGACTCCAGTTCACATCATCCACCAACTTATTATTCTTCATGTAAAAACGTAGATAAGCTTTTGGGCCTATTACTTCTTTGGGTTTTTACTTTCCTTCTGACTCCTGTGTATACATAAAATATTTTTAAAATTCATATGCCTTTCTTGTGTTACTCTGTTTTATGTCTGTTTGATATTAATACTTAGGCCTGCCATAAAACCTAAGAGGGTAGAAAGAAGTTTCTTTTCCCCTACAGGAGCATACACAGTATGATGCAAAAATGAGATACTAGGCTTTTCAGAAACTGTCTGTTAATCTCTCTGCAGCTGAAAAAAGCTACAACACACACGATCACATGTTGTCCTGGGCCATGGCCTAACTGTTCAAAATGGGTCTTAACGCAAAGTCTACTGACTCCTCAGGGCTTCCGTAGTCACCAAAGCTGCTGTGGAATCGATCACTGGTCTCTAGCGGGCAGGAGTGTCCTCTCTTGACAAGAAAATGAAATAAGATTAGAATAGAGA
This sequence comes from Alouatta palliata, assembly GCA_004027835.1. Lineage (NCBI taxonomy): Eukaryota > Metazoa > Chordata > Mammalia > Primates > Atelidae > Alouatta > Alouatta palliata. Next base: position 16,160 of record PVKV010012216.1, on the reverse strand, counting down.
TAATGATCTGTAGGAGTCTACCTTCTCCCTCTCCCTATTACCCCATCCCGCCTCCAGTTCTCTATTCTGGAACTTTCTGCCCTGAGAGGAGAAGTTCCTGCTGCAGATCTTGCTCCAGATGGACAGAGTTGTGCATTCAGCTTGCTCAACTACCATTTTGAGGACATCTTCTAGTTTTGTGCCCAGTGTTCCTTCCTTGGAGGAACTTCCCCCACCCCCACCCCATGTGACACTCACAGGGCTGCCAATCACCTCTCTGACCACAGGAATGACTCAATCCTGGGTCAGCTGGACTTTCTCAGGACTTTGGAACTGTGGAGACTCTCAGGGATGGAAGGAAGTGAGAGCTGAGTCATTTGATGTGTTTCCCCTAAAGCAGTGCTTCTCATAAGGGGGTCCCTAGACCTGCAGCAGCAACATCTGGGAACTTGTTAGAAATACAGATTTCCAGGCCCCACCTCACACCTGCTGAATTAGAAACTCTGGGGGAAGGCCCCAGCAATCTGTGTTTTAAAAACCCCTGCAGGTGATTCTGCTACATACTAGGGTAACCACAGGTTTCTGTAAGTGGGATTCCCAGAGCTTACCTGCATCTTATCCTTTCCATGGCCTTGGCTGTTGAGATCTTCCTTAGGGTCTTTGGTCTTCCCAATGTCTTTCTAGTAAATTATTTGTTTTGTTTGAGCAAGTCAGAGTTGCTTTCTGTTGCTTGCAACCTAAAGACCCTGACTAATGGTCCTCCCATCTAATTCATATCTACACAGACCCTTCTAGAACCACGGGCCTTCCTGATGTTTGTAGGCTGCAGTAGTTCCACTTCACCCTGGTCTTTGTATTTTGCTTCAATGCCAAACCATATTAACTCCAAAGCGGAGCCCAGCAGGACTTCTGTCCTGCCTATTTATTCAGTTGCCTTCGCAGGAATGCCGGTCTTTATAAGAACATCTCCTATTCCTCCATTTATTTGACTCCTCTCTTGTTTCATCTTAGCTCCCAACCTCCTTTTCTTTGTTTTAAACTATTAACAACAGCCCAACGGCATAATGAAGTTATTTTTTCATATATGAGTTAAGGAACAGAATAAGCTGCTTTAGTAAAGAGACTCAAAAATACAGAATAAATGTATTTACTTATTTATTACTGAGACAGGATCTCATTCTGTCTTCCATGCTGGAGTACCATGGTGTGATCCTAGCTCACTGTAACCTCAAACTCCTGGGTTTAAGGAATCCTCCTGCCTCAGCCTCCTGAGTAGCTAGGACTGCAGGTGCTCACCACCATGACTGGATCATGTCTCAGTGCAGCCTCAACCTCTCAGGCTCAAGGGATTCTCCCATCTCAGCCTCCCGAGTAGCTGGGATTACTGGCATGGGCCACCATGCCCAGCTACTTTAGGGTTTCACTGTGTTGCCCAGGCTGGTCTTGAATATTTGGGCTCATGTGATCCTCCTGCCTCCACTTCCCAAAGTGTTGGGATTATAGGCATGAGCCAACATGGCCCAGCTAAATTTATTTTGAATCTCTTGTTTTACAGGTTTTGTTTGTTTTTCTCCTTTTGTCTTTTGTTGTTGTTTTATCTCTTTAAGCATATGGGTGGTTCAGGATGAGTGCAGAGGTGCATAAGGGGCTCTGCTCCAGGGAGTCATTTGGGGATACAGGTTCCTTCTATCTTGTTGCTCTGCAGTCTCCAAGGACATCATTGAAGCATCTATATCCAAGCCTGTAGGAAGTAGAGGAAAGAGGAAGTAAATGGCTAACAATTTCATCTTAGGAAATGATGTAGAAATGATGATCACATCACTCTATACATTTTCCGGTGGTGAGTACTTAGTTACATGGTTACACCCAGATAGCTACCATGGCAACAGTGACCATGAACTATGATCTGGATCTGGGCAGCCATGTACCCTGCTATATCTTGGGGTGAAAGTCATTGTATTGCTAGAAGAAAGGGTGAAATAATGAATAATGGAGATAATTAGCAATCTTTTCATGCTTTCTAACTCTGAGCCTTGTATCCAAGTGCTGAAAGGTTAAATGCCTTCACAGGGGCTAGGCAGGTGATTAACTGAGTAAAGCAATCTAAAAGGAGTGAGGGTGACTGTGACAAAAGAGGAAGCACTGTGTCCTGTCTAGTTGATCCCTTCCCCTTCTTCCTTAACAGAACTCCAAGTCTGTTTGAGTGCCCAGCCTTGGAGCACAAATCATACTTTTCTACATCAATCATGAAATTCTGTTTTTAGTGTCTTCAGCTTCCCCTGTGTCTGGGAATGTCCATATGACTCAGCCAGTGGGAGAGTTAAGGAAGTCTGGTGGGGGACTTCTAGGAAAGCTTTTGCTTTCCTAGTAGAGTCAGCCATGACTGGGGCATCCCCATACCTGTTCTTCCTGCTTTGAATGTGGGTGAGATGCCTGGAGCTGGGGGAACCATCTTATGACCATGGGGTGGCAAGCAAGAGGAGAAAGCCAAAAGAACTGTGGTGATACTGAGCTAGAAAGACCTAGGGCCATGCCAGATGCAGTGCCTCATGCCTGTAATCCCAGCACTTTGGGAGGCCAAGGTTGATGGATCACGAGGTCAAGAGATCAAGACCATCCTAGCCAATATGGTAAAACCCCGTCTCTACTAAAAATACAAAAATTAGCTGGCCATGGTGGTGTGTGCCTGTACTCCCAGCTACTAAGGAGGCTGAGACAGGAGAATTGCTTGAACCCGGGAGGTGGAGGTTGCAGTGAGCCAAGATTGCGCCACTGGACTCTAGCCTGGTGGCAGAAAAAGATTCCGACTCAAAAAACAACAACAAAAAAAAACAACGAAAAAGAAACAACGAATAAACTAGGACCAGAATCTGCCTGCCTCCAGGCATCTTATTATGTGAGTAAGACATAAAACCAAAACACCTGTTTGTTTAATGCAACTTAAAATTGGCTTATCTGAACTTCATGGCCATTCAAAACTGATTTAATCCTTCCAGAATTTTTTCAAGTTTCATTTATTTATTAATCAGTGCAGTTGCCAATACATTACATCAACATGATTTCTTGTATTTAGAGGAGAAATATTTCCTGATTAAATGAAAAATTGTGCGGATGACTTCAGCAAGACCTTCATTCGAAAGCAGCTTTAATAGTGAGACATTTCATTTACAAATCTGGACCTTTTTTCTTCAGTTTGCTATAATCCACATTCACTGAGTAGAACTTTGATGGATCATCGGGACCAGTTTGTTCCAGGGCTCTGGGTTATTCTTTTTTTCTTTTTTTTGTTTGAGACTGAGTCTCGCTCTGTCACCCAGGCTGGAGCACGGTGTTGCGATCTCAGCTCACTGCAACCTGCGCCTCCAGAATTCAAGCGATTCTCTTGCCTCAGCCTCCTGAGTAGCTGGGATTACAGGTGCATATCACCACATCCAGCTAATTTTTTGTATTTTTAGTAGAGACAGGATTTCATTATGTTGGCCAGGCTGGTCTCGAACTCCTGGCCTCATGTGATCTGCTCAACTCGGCCTCCCAAAATGCTGGGACTATAGGTGTGAGCCACTGCACCTGGCCTCTGGGTAATTCTTTTTGTCTCAACTAACATCTAGATTGAACGGTGCCAGACTCAAGATATACAGTGCTGCTCTAATGCCTCCAACTTCAATAAATACAAAGAAGGGATCAAGCTCAGATGCTTCTTGGCCTGACTGAGGAGCTGCTGGAGCTTGTTTGCAGCAGGGGTCTCCGATTTGAAAGGAGAAAACCAGCCTAGCTATCAGGCCCTGGACTAAGTAGTATCTGCCCCAGATATTTTAACATGTATATTAACTTTGTATAAAGATAAAATGCATACACTGCTTTGTAACATTAAAAAAAAAAAAAAAAGTACTGGCCAGGTGCAGTGGCTCATGCCTGTAATCCCAGCACTTTGGGAGGCCAAAGCAGGCGGATCACGAGGTCAGGAGTTTGTGGCCAGCTTGGCCAATATAATGAAACCCATCTCTATTAAAAATATGAAAATTAGCTGGGCATGGTGGCAGGTGCCTGTAATGCCAGCTACTCAGGAGGCTGAGTCAGGAGAATTGCTTGAACCCAGGAGGCGGAGGTTGCAGTGAGCCGAGATGGCGCCATTGCACTCCAGCCTGGGCAACAGAGTGAGACTCTGACTCAAAAAAAAAAAAAAAAAAAAAAACCAAAGTATAAGAGTCTTTCTCTGCCATTTAATATTGTTAAGCATTTTTCATTTTAATGACTGCAGAATATCCACTGTATGTGTATAGCTTAGCAGCTAATCAATCCTTTATCATTGGACACTCAAGTAGTTTATAGTTTGTTTTTATTTTTGCTTCTGAGAGGGCAGTTTGCTATTATAACCAATGCTATAATGGACTACCTTTTAACTAAGCTGCTTTTTTTTTTTTTTTTTTTTTTTGAGACACAGTCTCACTCTGTCACCCAGGCTGGAGTGCAGTGGTATGATCTCGGCTCACTGCAACTTCCTTCTCCCGAGCTCAAGTGATTCTCATGCCTCAGCCTCCCTTGTAGCTGGGATTACGGGCACGTGCCACCGTGCCCAGCTAATTTTTTCATTTTTAGTGAGATGGAGTTTTGCCATGTTGACCAGGCTGGTCTCAAATGCCTGACCTCAGGTAATCAATCCGCCTTGGCCTCCCAAAGTGCCAGGATTACAGACATGAGCCACCATACCTGGCCTTAACTAAGCTTCTTAATATACTCTTGTAATTACATTGTTGGTTATTTTCTTAACTTTCCAGAAGTGAAATGGCTGGGTCAAAAAACAATAAATAGCAATCTCTTTTAAGTAAAATGATACACTTGCTTTTGTTTCTGTTTCTGCTACCTTGAGTAACTAATCACTCATTTATTCATCATCATCATTCACTTAACAAGCACAAGAAGCACAGAGTAAAATGTGGTCCTTGTCTTCAAGGAGCTCATAATGGAGTGGCAGAGGCAGGCAGGGCAACAGGTAATGAGAATGAGTGACAGTGTGGTAGGCAGCTTTTGACAAGGTTTCCAGTGATCCTTGCCTCCTGGTATGCCTTTGTGTAATTCCCTACCCATGAATATAGGCTGGACCCAGTGAATTGCTTTTGATGAATGGAATATGACAAAAGTGATAAGATGTCACTTCTGTGATTAGGTTACAAAGAACTATGACTTCCATCTTGCTAATTCTCTCTCTCTCTTTTTCTTGCCCTCTCATTTGCTTGGTCTGAGGAAGCCAGCTGCCACACCTACTTGATGGAGAGGCTACATGGCAGGGAACCCAGGGAGGCCTTGCGCCAGCAGTTCTTGAGGAACTGAGGCCTCAGTCCAACAGACTATGAGGAACTGAATTCTGCCAACAATCATGTGAGATAGGAAGCAGATCTTTTCCACTGAGCCTTCGCTGACCAAGGACTTAGCTAAGCCATGTCTGGATGCCTGTTCCATTAAAATTGAGAGAATGAATGGGTTTAGGTCTTGTTACCTGGCAAGAGGTGACTAATACACAAACTGAGTGGTACAAATGAGTATGTGATAGGTACAGGCATGAAGGTGAAGCATGAAACCACCATTGTGGGGAAGGACCACATCTGGTAGGAGTTTTGAGTGGAGGGCAGGCTTGCATTGCATTTTGCAGACTGAGAAGGCATTACTTAGGGGAAGAAGGAAGAGAAGAATTTTCCAGAACAATCAAGCTCTGAGACCACTTCCCTAACCTGTGTTATCAGATCACTTGTTGTACCCTTGGCTAGAAGTAAATTCACTGTGAAGTTAGCAGAGTTTAAGTCCCAGGGCCCCTCACCTGCACTTTTAAAGCCCAAGAAGGGTCCTAGTAATGTAGTGTTTATAATTCAGCATTATTTTTCTTTCTTTCTTTCTTTCCTTTTTTTTTTTTTTTTTGAGACGAAGTTTCGCTCTTGTTGCCCAGGCTGGAGTGCAATGGCACGATCTGCAACGGCTCACCACAGCCTCCACCTCCCAAGTTCAAGTGATTCTCCTGCCTCTGCCTCCTGAGTAGCTGGGATTACAGGCATGCACCACCATGCACAGCTAATTTTTATATTTTTAGTAGAGACAGGGTTTAGCCATCTTGGCCAGGCCGGTCTTGAACACTTGATCTTGTGATCCACCCATCTCGGCCTCCCAAATTGCTGGGTTTACAGGTGTGAGGCTCCTTCATCAATGGACTTGCCAAGACCCTTTTAACACCCTGCCCCTCACCCCTCTCAATCTACAGCATATACTTACCAGTCAACATTTGGCTCTGCCTCCTCAAATACTGTTTCTCAGCAGCTCACTCTTGCCCTTCAGCCTTTACTTTCTTAACCTAGACAATCCAAGTTTTGGAGTTTTCCCTACAGGCCCTTAATCATCTTTACTGCTGTTTTTGAAAGTTTTTCCTTAAGTGGTAGTTCCAGAATGGGTGTTTTTCTAAATAGCAAGCCTGGCTTCTGACCAAATGGCATTCGAGCAGGGAGGGCCACATGAGTCCTTCAGAACAGCTTCCCACCCGCAACTTCAGAATGACAAAGGTTCGTCAGATCAAAAGAGGGAGTCGATGGGGAGAAAGTAGAAGGGGCAACAGGAGAGGGGGCGCCTTGCCACTTCCTCAGAGATGGGACCCCTCTTTTAAAATGCTGTTGGCAGTATTTCAAGCTGGTGATGGGCCCAAGAGAGAAGGAAACTGACATCATTCAAACCTACTCTGTGCCAGGCACATGGGCTTGCCAGACACTGTATCATGGAATCCTTGCTACATCCCTGAGAGAGACTCCCCATTTTATTTAATTAATTAATTAATTTATTTATTTATTTATTTATTTTTGAGACGGAGTCTTGGTCTGTTGCCTAGGCTGGAGTGCAACCTCCACCTCCTGGGTTCAATTGATTCTCCTGCCTCAGCCTCCCGAATATCTGGGATTACAGACATGTGCCATCATGCCTGGCTAATTTTTAAAAAATATTTTTGTCTGAGATAGAAGGCTTCACCATGTTGGTCAGGCTGGTCCCAAACTCCTGACCTCAAGTGATCTGCTTGCCTCGGCCTCCCGATGCAAGTGATGGGATTACAGGCATAAGCCACTGCACCTTGCCAAGACTCCCCATTTTATAGCTGAGGAAACTGAAGCAGAGCCAGCAAGTGCCAGGTCAGGCCCAGCTAACTTGAGAGTCCAGCCTCTAACTCTGTGCTATAGCTGGCCTAAAGTTAGAACCTGAACAACACAATTTTATAAAAGACAAAGCTATGTTTTAAAATAAGTTGCAACGGCTGCCCCACTCTCCTCACAATAACTGCTGGCCTTTGGCTTCTGTACGTAAAACTGCTAGTTTGCTCTGCAAACTATCTACCTTTCTTATTGGTAACAGCCAGAATTGTCAGCCTTTGTGACTAGAATAGCTGCCCAAGCTAATTCCATCCTGGCCCCTGTGCCCTGTAATAAATAACTAAGATCTGTTATTTACAATATTGCCCAGAAGATGTGGAAACTAATGCTTATCTTAACTTCTGTAAGCCACTTAGGTAACAATCGAAATGGCAAGATGTCCTCTAGCCCTTGGAATGTCCGGAGCCCTGCTCCCTCCTCTCTGTCCGGGAGATGATTTATGAAAACCCCTAAATGTCTGTGTCCCTTCACCCCCACCCCTGCCTCTCACCCTGACTCCCAAAGTGATTTCTACAGGTATAAAAGGTCTTAACACCCTCCATTCAGGGCCACGGGATGGAGAGACGCAGGTCCTCCGTGGTCGCCGGCTTAATAAACTCTGCTATTTGGCATACTTTTGTCTTGGTGTTGGTCCCTTAATCTCGCCTCGAATATAACAACTCCACCCCATGTACCCACATCTTTTATTGATTCTCCCAGGGGATACTACCTACATTCAAGTCCTAGATGAAAATTGGAGAGCATTGCAACAAAAATCCACCTGGAAATATGTTTAATAAATAAAAAAGTCAGGCAGGCCAAACTCCTGATTCTGGGAGATCTGTATAATAGAAGAAGACTCATGAATGACCTGGGAGTCCTCCCAGGGTTGGGATTCACTTCTAGAGAGACAAAAATATATGTATTGACAAGAGAAGGCAAATCTAGGCCACACACCAGAAGACAAGGATGAGAGTTAGGTTGGACAGATTATAGTATGGGGATAACAATGAACAACGAAAGCAATGAGGATAACAACTATTATTTACTGAGTGCTTACAAGGTGCCAGGCACTGTAACACACACAGACACGCACACACGTACGTTCTATGGGTTAGTACATTTTATCCTCACAATAACCCCAACTAAATCCTACACACAGAAGCAGTGACAAAGCAGACCAAAGTCTGTGCTTCTGAGTGTAAGAATCTTCATCTTCAGGCTCCTCAACCTAAAAATAGAAATGATAACCATGCCTTTTTTGCAGGGTTGTTGTTAAATTTAACCACTAGGCTTTACTAAGTCTCAGAGAATGGGAGTGGGAGAAATCTAGCCCTGGTAAACGACGCAAACATGGAGAAGCAGGGCTTACAAGTGCCATAACTTGGGAGGGTGGGGCATAGGGGTGGCTAGGGCTCATCCAGACCCGGATCTTGCAGGCAGCGGAGGTGACTCATGGGAACCTCGGAAGCTAGCCGTTGAGTGCTTTGTACAAAGTTTGCAAACACAGTTTGGGTCCAGAGAGGATAGAGAGGTGCTGAGTCTATCAATATCCATTGGTCTCTCTCCGGATTGGCTCAGGCATATGAGTGGGAGGAGCTTAGGCCTCAGATGCCGACGTGAGGCTGGACTATGAAGCTGCAGCTCGCTGGGCTCCTTCACCTTCAAGGTGTTCCTATCCCAGCGCCGAAGTGACACACTTGTGTTTGGATCCTGCCTTTCCCACCTCTAGGACTTCGACTTAATGATTTAACAATCTTGTGCCCCAGTTTTCTGTAAAATGGAGCGAATCAGAATGTTTATAGCCAAATAATAGATAATAATTGTGCCCTTGGGAGAAGTCAGTGAGGCGCTGCATATGAAGGATTAACACAGTGCCTCGGACGGTGGGTGTTAGTAAATAGCAGCCAGATTATTGCCAGATTCCTGCTCGAGGGGGTCACAGAAGTTTTTTCTACTTTCTGCTTCCTTTCCCTCCCATCGCCTTCTTTGGTGGGAAAGTGGAATTGTATTCCAGAGGCAGAGTACCTATAATGCCTCTCTAATCTTTCATCCGTTTTACCTCTGGATGATTTTTATTAGTTTTGTAGTTCACAGCTCATTTCACAAAGTTGTAATTTGTCTCTTGCCTGGAGAGTATTAAACTGTCACACAAAAGCAAAAAAATTTTTTTTATGCTAGGAATTTTCACTATGCCGAATTTCTATGTCCTTTTTTTTTTTTTTTTTTTTTTTTGAGACAGAGCCTTACTGCAACCTTTGCCTCCCGAGTTCAAGTGATTCCTCTGCCTCAGGCTCCCAAGTAGCTGGGACTACAGGCCCTCGCCATCACACCCGGCCAATTTTTTTTTATTTTAGTAGAGACAAGGTTTCACCATGGCCTGGAAGGTCTCAATCTCCTGACCTCGTGATGTCTGCCTGCCTTAGCCTCCCAAAGTGCTGGGATTACAGGCGTGAACCACCGCGCTCAGCCTCTATGTCTTTTATAGATAAAACATTGGATCAGCCATGGTTCATTGTTTGAAAACATCAGTGACAGGCTGGGCGCGGTGGCTCACGCCTGCAATCCCAGCACTTGGGGAGGCTGAGGCAGGCGGATCACCTGTGGTCGGGGACCAACACAGAGAAATCCGTCTCTACTAAAAATACAAAAAAATTAGCGGGGCGTGGTGGTGCATAGCTGTAATCCCAGCTACTCGGGAGGATGAGGCAGGAGAATCGCTTGAACCTGGGTGGCGGAGGTTATGTGAGCCGAGATTGTGCCATTGCACTCGAGCCTGGGCAACAAAAGTGAAACTCGGTCTCAAAAAAAAAAAAAAAAATCAGTGACAAATTATGGTCTTAATAACAACAGCAAAAAGATTTTATTGGAAAGCTATGGGACAGCTCACTGAAGGAAAGCTGAACGTCAAGCCTCAAAAAAAAGCACATATGGTAGCTCCAGGGATCTAGGTTGCAGGAAGTTTTGTTTATTTGTTTCTTTGGTTTTTTTTTTTTTTTGAAACAGGGTCTCACTCTGTTGCCCAGGCTGGAAGTGCAGTGGTACAATCACAACTCACTACAGCCTCAACCTCCTAGGTTCAGGTGGTCCTCCTGCCTCAGCCTCCTGAGTAGCTGGAACCACAGGTGCATGCCAACTCCTAGGCTCAAGCAATCCTCCAGCCTTGGTCTCCTAAAATGCTGGGATCAGAGGCGTGAGCCTCCATGCTACCTTATAATATCTTCTAATTGTTGGTTCATTTTCAAATTTCCTCAATTGATATAAGAAGGGATTTTGTAGACTTTTTCGTAAATCAGGATTGAATGAAAGTACACTCATTGCAATTGGTTATTGGGTCTCTTTACTCACTTTTAGTCTAAATCCCCTACATGTGGATTTTTCATGATGTTGACATTTTGAAGCATTGATGCTAGTTGTCATGTAAAAAATTTTACATTTTTTTGGTATAGTATTTTTTACTGTGGTAAAATATACATAAGATTAGTTTTAACTATTTTGAAGTGTGCAAATCTGTGGCATTAAGTACCTTTACAAGGTTGTACAACCATCGCCACTATCAATTTTTGGAATTTTTTAAAATCACAAACAAAAACTGTGTACCACTAAACAATAATGCTCCATTACTCTGTACCTTTAGCTTCTGGGGACCTTTATTCTACCATCTGTCTTTATGTATTTGCCTATTTTAGGTTCCCTATATAAGTGGAATCATATAATATTTGTCCCTTTGTATTTGTCTTATTTCACTTAGCATAGCGTAATGTTTTCAAGTTTCAGCCATGTTGCAGCATATATCAGCATGTCACTCTCTGCATTGCTCTTTTTTTTTTTGAGACGGAGTCTCGCTCTATCACCCAGGCTGGAGTGCAATGGCATTGCCCACTGCAACCTCCACTTCCTGGGATCAAGCCATCCTCCTCCCTCAGCTTCCCAAGTAGCTGGAACTACAGGCATGCGCCACCACGCCCGGCTAAGTTTTGTATTTTTAGTAGAGACACGGTTTCCACCATGTTGGCCAGGCTGGTCTTGAATGCCTGACCTCAAATGATCCACCTGCCTCAGTCTCCCAAAGTGCTAGGATTATAGGTGTGAGCCACCCTGCCCTGCCTGCATTGTTCTTTAAAGTTAATTTATTGGAGTCTTATATTTATTTTCTTATAACTTTTTTAAGATGAAGGAATGTATTTAGATGTATTCCCGCCAGTGATTGCTGTGCAGGAATAACAGTTAAAAAAAAAAAAATGTATTCCCAAACTTAAGAGAATCTGCCCAGGCTTTTATGCTGGCCAAGTTAATTAGGTTTAGATTAGTTAGGTCATGGTGAGTGGGTTTATTTATCACCAAGTTGGAGTAAAATTAACCTTCCACAACAAATATAGTTTATAGCTTTGAATGAATAACCACCATTTCCTATAACAAACATTCTTTTAAAAATGTAGTTTCCTGTAATAAAAATTAATAGCTTCAGGATTACAAGTAAATAGTCCCTGGGATTATTGAAACAAGCATTTCAATAGTATAGAAAAGCTCTTTGTCTTTTTAATTAAAAGATTTAGTCTATTTTTATGATGATATAGTTAAGAATTCTTTTAGATGTATCTTTTTTTTTTTTTTAAAGATGGGGTTTCACCATGATGGCCAGGCTGGTCTTGAACTCCTGACCTCAGGTGATCCACCCACCTCAGCCTCCCAAAGTGCTAGGATTACAGGCATAAGCCACTGCGCCCGGCTCTAGATGTATCTTAAATTTTATGGTAACTCTTACGTAAAAATTCACTAACCCATGGCCTTGTCTTTATAAACAAAGCAGTCTGGATAAGTCAGTGCTTGGCATCCTCTAAAGCACTTAGGTTAATAGCGTCTCAAGTTTCCTGATAAAGATCAGGACTTTGAGGTTTATTATAATTTTTTTTCCTACATCTCTGTACTCTTGAAAGCTCATGGTATAGTTTTTTTTTTTTTTTTTTGAGACGGAGTTTCACTCTTGTTGCCCAGGCTGGAGTGCAATGGAGCAATCTCAGTTCATTGTAAACTCTACTTCCCAGGTTCAAGCGATTCTCCTGCCTTAGTCTCCTGAGTAGCTGGGATTACAGGCACCTGACACCACGTCCAGTTAATTTTTTGTATTTTTAGTAGAGACAGGATTTCACCATGTTGGCCAGGCTGGTCTTGAACTCCTGGCCTCAAGAGATCCATCCGACCCAGCCTCCCAAAGTGCTGGGATTACAGGCATGAGCCACCACGCCCGGCCCATAGTATAGCTTCTATAAATCCATTGTTTTCTGATTTTTAATCACTTATATATGTACGTATCTGTCATAATTCTAAACACTTTACATATATATGTTATTTAACTCTATGAGATAAAGGCATTTTTAAAAAAATCTTCTTTTTTGATATATTCAAATTTTATTTTTATTTACTTATTTTTGAGACAGAGTTTTGCTCTGTCACTCAAGCTGGAGTGCAGTGGAGCAATCTCAGTTTACTGCAACTTCCACCTCCCAGGTTCAAGAGATTCTCATGCCTCAGCTTCCTGAGTAGCTGGGATTACAGGCATGGACCACCACACCTGGTTAATTTTTGTATTTTTAGTAGAGATGCGGTTTCACTGTATTGGCCAGGCTGGTCTTGAACTCCTCACCTCAAGTGATCCACCTGCCTTGGCCTCCCAGTGTTGGGATTACAGGCATGAGCCACCGAGCCTGGCTGGTGCTGTTTTAAATCTCCATTTTACCTATGTGAAAATGGAGGTAATGACCAATACTCCACCTGTCCAAGCGCACACAAGTATAATTGGGAGAGCCAGGATTCAAACACACAATCTGTTTCCAGAGCCCTTGAAAGCCTATAATTCTTACTACGGGGGAAAAAAAGAAAAAAAAAAAGGCAAAGTTGACAGAAACGTATGACATAGTCCTTTTATTTCTATCCACAAGTAACATCCATTGTTAACAGTTTATGTTTTCTTTGTTTTTTTTGAGACAGAGTCTCACTGTGTCACCCAGGCTGGAGTGCAATGATGCCATCTTGGCTCACTGGAACATCTGCTTCCTGGGTTCAAGCAATTCACCTGCCTCAGCCTCCCGAGTGGCTGGGATTACAGGCATGTGCCACCACACCTGGTTAGTTTTTGTATTTTTAGTAGAGATGGGATTTCACCATGTTGGCCAAGCTGGTCTCAAACTCCTGACCTCTGGTTATTCAACCACCTCAGCCTCTCAAATTGTTGGAATTACAGGTGTGAGCCACCATGCCTGCCCAACAGTTTATGTTTTAACTTTAAATCTAATTATGGAGTACAAACACACTGATAATGGCATTCTTGGGAGAAGTTATAGCCATAATTTTTTTTTTTTTTCAGATGGAATCTTGCTCTATTGCCCAGGCTGGAGTGCGGTGGTGCGATCCTGCTCATTGCAACCTCCACCTCCTGGGTTCAAGTGATTCTCCTGCCTCAGCCTCCCAAGTAGAGTAGCTGGGACTACAGGTGCATGCCACCATGCCTGGCTAAGTTTTGTTTTTAGTAGAGACAGGGTTTCACCATGTTGGCCAGGCTGGTTTTGAACTCCTGACTTCAGGTGATCCACCCACCTTGGCTTCCCAAAATGCTGGGATTACAGGCATGAGCCTCGGCACCCAGCCTGTATAGCTGTGATTAAAAGCAAATATGAATCCGTTATCCAGTTGGCAGGAAATTTCCAAGCAACCTGAGTTTGACACAGCTCACTCTCTGAAATTGAACAGGGATATGGGTCCCTACTAACCCAACTAACTCAGCTTAGTTGTGGGCAGCTGACAACTGCTCCGCACAGCAGCGGCCACCTGAACAGCAGGGGAACCAAGAGTAGGAACAGGAGGCGAGAGTGGGTCAGTCTCATGCTCAATAAGGGGAAGGTAGGGGCAGAAACCAGGTATCCCAGATGAGTTAGCCAGAAAAGATAATCCAGCACCAGTAGGGCAAACGGCCAGTCTGTGGGTCTTGTGTTGGCCATGAGGACAGTTCACAGTTATGTGGAGTCCCAAGGCTGTGCCAAAACAGCTGTTACTGGTCATGTGCAAGAAGATACTGTCTCAAGTGCATTAATCAAAATAGAAAGGCATCCTGGTAGGAGAGTGTTGAACATGGCATGGGTATAGTCATGTGTGGGAATCAGGCATCTGGAAATGGCCAAAGTAGGGTCACAGCAAATAGTACAAGAATGAATATACACAATGACTTAGGCCAGCAGCTCTCAAATGTTTTGGTATCAGTATTCCTTAATGCTGTTAAAAATTACTGGTGACCCCAAAGAGCTTTTGTTTATATGGATTATAGCTATTTGTATTTTCTCTCTTAGAAATTAAAACTGAGGAATTTTTAAAATATAAGAATATACCAGCAACATTCCATTAGCAATGAATCAGCACATAGTCTCTGGAAAATTCCACCATACTTTTGAAAGAATGAGAGTGAAAAAGGCAAATAATGAGTTAGTATCATTTTAAAAGTAGTTTTGATTTCACTTGCTCCCTGTTAGTGTCTTGGAGGTATCCAGGAGGTCCCCAGACCATACTTTGAGAATTACTGGTCTACATAATATGTAGTAGGCCAGTCATGGTGGCTCACGCCTGTAATCTCAGCACTTTGGGAGGCCGATATGGGGGGATCACCTGAGGTCAGGAGTTTGAGACCAGGCTGGCCAACATGGTGAAATCCCACCTCTACTAAAAATACAAAAATTAGCAGAAAGCAATTAATTTGGGGAGATTACAAAATCATTGGAAAAGCTGGAGAGGCGAAATCAGGAGACCACTGCACTCCAGTCTGGGTGACAGAGTGGGACTCTGTCTCAAAAAAAAAAAAAAAAAAAAAAAAAAAACAGAAAAACAAAAAAGGAAAGAAAGAAGGTTAGGATTGGGTAAGTACTGTTTTGGCAAGCCATCATTGCTGCTAATTCCTTTCATTCCTTGTTTTTTTGAGACAGAGTCTCACTCTGTTGTCCAGGCCGGAGTGCAGTGGCGCTGTCTCGGCTCACTGCAACCTCCACCTGCCAGGTTTAAGTGATTCTTGTGCCTCAGCTACTCAGGTAGTTAGGATTACAGGTGCCCGCCACGACGCCTGGATAATTTTTGCATTTTTAGTAGAGATGGGGTTTTGCCATGTTGGCCAGGCTGGTCTCAAACTCCTGGCCTCAAAAGATCTACCTGTCTTGGCTTCCCAAAGTGGTGTGATTGCAGGCGTGAGCTACTGTGCTCAGCCTATTGCTGCTACTACCTTTCAGGAGACTAGAAACTGAAATTCTGGACTGAGAGCAGCTGCTTATGCCTGTAATCCCGGCACTTTGGGAGGCTGAGGCAGGTGGATCACCTGAGGTCAGAAGTTCGAGAGCAGCTTGGCAAACACAGTGAAAATCCATCTCTACTAAAAATATAAAAATTAGCCTGGTGTGGTGGCAGGTGGCTGTAATCTCAGTTACTCGAAAGGCTGAGGCAGGAGAATCGCTTGAACCTGGGAGGTGGAGGTTGCAGTGAACAGATATCCAAGAGCAAAATTCCTTCTCAAAACAAAACAGCTGGGTGCAGTGATGCACACCTGTAATCCCAGCACTTTGGGAGGCTGAGGTTGGGAGTTCGAGACCAGGCTGACCAACATGGAGAAACCCCGTCTCTACTAAAAATACAAAATTAGCTGGGCGTGGTAGCACAGGCCTCTAATCCCAGCTACCCAGGAGGCTGAGACAGGAGAATTGCTCGAACTCGGGAGGTGGAGGTTGTGGTGAGCCGAGATCATGCCATTGCACTCCAGCCTGGGCAACAAGAAGGAAACTCATCTTTAAAAAAAAACAAGGCCGGGCGCGGTGGCTCACGCCTGTAATCCCAGCACTTTGGGAGGCCGAGGCGGGTGGATCACGAGGTCAAGAGATCGAGACCATCCTGGTCAACATGGTGAAACCCCGTCTCCACTAAAAATACAAAAATTAGCTGGGCATGGTGGCACGTGCCTGTAGTCCCAGCTACTCGGGAGGCTGAGGCAGGAGAATTGCT